>SCLG01000345.1:28671-38846 GCA_004367875.1 Oikopleura albicans | reverse complement strand
AGTAAAAGGGAACTCACTATATGTGATTCATGTAAATACGTCCGTGCCGGGGTCGAATGCGGCCATCATGTCCCTCCAAGACCAGGAAGACTTCCGCCGTAATTTAACCACTTGGAAAATCCAACCGGCCTTCTTTCACGGTCATTTTGCCTTTTTACCGTTTCCGCGCGGTCAACAACCCCTTTATATTAATATGATTCGGGATCCGCTCGAGCGGTTGGTTTCCTACTACTACTTTATTCGATATGGCGATAACTTCCGAAAAGGCCTCGCTCGAAGCAAACAGGGCGATAACACCACTTTCGACGAATGCGTCGAAAAACAATCATCGAAGGTACTTAACCTTACATACAGCCCTTACTACAGGGCTGTTAAGTAATTGTGCACGTTTTTCGGAAAAGCAAATTGCAGAATTTCAAGGTGGGGACTGTTTATGTATACTCTAGTCCTTACTTTCAATACGGACGCTTTTTGTGAACAAATGTCGCAAAACAGTCGAAAAATTGACATTTAATGACAATTCAGCCCAATATGGACGCTATTTTCAAGAATAAAAAACGTCCGTATTAGAAGTTTACTAAAGGCTTACTTCTAGTAGAGACGTTTTTAATTCTCCAAAATAGCGTCCGTATTGGGCTGAATTGTCATAAAATGTCAATTTTCCGACTGTTTTGCGACATTTGTTGACAAAAACCGTCCGTTTTGTAAGAAATCGTCCGTATTGAAACTAAGGACTAGAGTATACATATACAGTGCCCATCTTGAAATTGTGCGATTTGTGTTTCTGAAAAACGTGCACAATTTGGCAGTTGCGCACAATTTGAAAGCCGAGACTGTATGATAATTCGGACCACGTTGGGTACTGTAAAAGTTATGGTAATCCATTTTCTTGATTATTGTAATTATTTGATTATAAAATCGCTAATTAAGTTTTTTAATAAAAAAATTTATTATTAAAACTGACCATACCCTACCAGAGTGGACCCGAATTTGACCCTAGAGTAAAAATATTTATGATAATTTGTGATTGTTTAGGATTGTACAATAGGGCGCATGTGGCTCCAAGTTCCTTACTTTTGCGGGCAGTTTGCTGCCTGTTGGGATCCTGGAAGTCAGTGGGCTTTAGATCGCGCCAAACAAAACCTGCTCGATCACTATTTTCTTGTTGGAACCACGGAAAAACTCGGACTATTTGTTCAAATGCTAGAGCTACACATTCCGCATATATTCCAGGTAAGACTTCCCGTGGAATGGTTTTAAATCCAAAATTTTGAGCAAAGACAGAAATCGCATTTTCAAGCATCTAATCCGTGTTTCATATGAATTCCCGGCATTTTTTTTTGTGCAGACCGAACCGCAAAAAATAACTCCAAAAACGGAAGATGACTGAAATTGCCTCTAAAATGATCACTAACGCCAACATGTGTCTTTTGTCTTTTGAATTTTTGTATTTCACCATCGTGATTTACGTATCAAACTGCATCTTATACATGAGTTTTATAAAATTTTATTTTTTCCGTGCAGAAAGTTTTCTCCCTTTTCGGGTTTCTCCATTTTACGGCTTCGCCAAAAATAACTTTCTGCACAGAAAAAAAATAAAATTTTCTAAAACTCACATATAAGATGCAGTTTGACGGGCAAATTACTATGGTAAAATAACAAATTGAAAAAGGAGACACGTTTTGGCGCTAGAGAGCTTTTTAGAGGCCATTTTGGCCATTCTCCGTTGAAGTCTCAGTTATGTTTCAATTTTGTACTTTATGTTGAACTGATTTTATTTTAAACATATTAGTATATTTTTTTGTTTGTTTGTTTATTTTCAGCACTAAATAGCACTATTAGCGTAGTCAAAAATTAGTGTTCATTTATTTTGCCTAGTGCCTTGACCATACTCCCAAAGCCTTGATTACCTTGGGGTACAGTGGATAAGCGTTTTGTAAACGACAGTGAAAATACGCGTTTTGAGTTGNAAGATGACTGAAATTGCCTCTAAAATGCTCTCTAACGCCAACATGTGTCTCCCTTTTGAATTTTTTATTTCACCATCGTGATTTACTCATCAAACTGCATCTTATACGTGAGTTTTAGAAAATTTTATTTTTTTGCCTGCAGAAAGTTTTCTCCCTTTTCGGGTTTCTCCATTTTACGGTTTTGTTAAAAATATCTTTCTGCACGGAAAAAAAATAAAATTTTCTACAACACACATATAATATGCAGTTTGATGCGCAAATTACGATGGTGAAATAATAAATTGAAAAAGGAGACACGTTTTGGCGCTAGAGAGCTTTTTAGAGGCCATTCTCCGTTGAAGTCTCAGTTATGTTTCAAT
Organism: Oikopleura albicans; assembly: GCA_004367875.1. Lineage (NCBI taxonomy): Eukaryota > Metazoa > Chordata > Appendicularia > Copelata > Oikopleuridae > Oikopleura > Oikopleura albicans. Next base: position 36,517 of record SCLG01000345.1, on the reverse strand, counting down.
TTTGTAAGTACAAATTAAGTTTAATGTTGAACTGATTTTATTTTAAAGATGTTAGTATATTTTTTTGTTTGTTTATTTTCAGCACTAAATAGCACTATTTGCTTATTCAAAAATTAGTGTTCATTTATTTTGCCTAGTGCCTTGACCATACTCCCAAAGCCTTGATTACCTTGGGGTACAGTGGATAAGCGTTTTGTGAACGACAGTGAAAATACGCGTTTTGAGTTGAAACTGAATTTGTTTTTCTCTTTGATTGAGATAGCGCGCTTCCAGCGGTTCATTTTCTTTCCTTTTGTTTTCTCAATTTTTTCTGGAATGGCCGTTATTATCGCCGAATACTCTTCGACGATTGTTTCTAGATCAGAATCGGATATCCCTCTGAATTCAAAGTGTATTTCAAACTGTTTAATTGTTTGAAATTTAAATTCTCAGATCTTTTGAAAATACATGTAAGTTCTTATGGTATTTTTTTTTCTTAATACCTTATTGCGAACCCACTGTAGTTTTTTGTGGCAAAACCAAGAGAGGTTTTTTGTTATGGAACTAAAAAATCTTGGGGCTTAAATTTTGGAAAAAATTTCGGATCTTAACCAAAAACCGTTTCTCCGTTTATAAAATTTGTGGGTCACTTTTTGCTCTAAAGCGCCCCTTTTAAGACATTTTCGAATGTTTTTAATATGATTTTCGAAACCGCCAGGGTCGATAACATATGTCCACATATTTCATTCGTCCTGATTGGGTGGTTCGAAAACCTCGAAACGTTCACGAACTTATAACCAACACCCATTTTAAGTTTTTCTTGGATTACCAGGCCCCCTGTAATTTATGATCGATTTACCTGTTTTTTCTTCTTACATAATCGGATTCGTAAGCTGTTACTGATGTTGTACTCAATCGACTCGTATTTTCATTTCTCTCGTAAAATAGGCCAGTAGAATCCTTCTCAATAATGGATTTTATAATTTGTGGTTCTGCCAAAACTGTCTAATTATTATACTGGATGAACTGACGAAGGGCCAAACTACCGTTTAAGGGCGGGCCATAAGGTCGGCAAAAATCGTGAAAAAAGTGGACCCAAACCACACCTAATGGGCCCGATTTGGACTCAAATTGTAACATACAACATTGCATTTTTTATATGAAATATAGAAACCTTCCCGGTTATAAGGTTATCTCAATTTTTTATACAAGTGGGTTGGTTATAGGGTAGCCATTTGTGCCGTTAAAAGCTCAAGTCAGTTTTTTTGAGTAGTATGCTTTTTGGGAAAAAATCTTTAAAATCATGTCTTGTTTTGGGTTAATGTAGTCTTTCTATAGCAAAATCCACGCGGTGTCCCAATCCACTAACAAGAGAGAGATGGCTATAAATTAGATATTATATATTGCTAATGGATTGGGACACCGCGTGGATTTTGCTACAACAAGACTCTAGTCTACAAGACTCAGTTCTACAAAAAGACTCTAGAGAGTAATAATGTAGTATTTTTAGGGAAACTCTAAAATCCCAAAGATCCATAACTGAAGTTTTCTCTGTGACTTGTATTTTTCTTGACTAGCAAGATTTCCTAGTTCCCAAAGATTTTCCTTGTTTCGTGATCGTAAACGTGTTTATTGGAGGGAGCTTATTAAAAGATCACATAATAATAACTGTTAAAATATCATTTTAAACCAGACGTATCATTCTTCGTGGACAACGAATCGTCATAACTATCTTATTATACAGGCGCCAAATAATGGTCGGTTTCGTGTTTTCAAAAACTGACCCTAATTTGATGGAGGCGACCCTTATTTGATCGTGCCTTATTTCACGACGCCTTGTAATAATAAAGCCGTCTAATGGTACGGGGCGGTCTGGTTATAAGGTCTCAAGTTATGACCGTTATAAGGTCAAGTCTGTTTTGCTTTTTGAGAAGCCTGATTTTTGGCAAAAATCTTCAAAATCACTCATTTATATGGAAATCATGTCTTTTTACATTTTTTTTTCTATAAAATCATGTCTTTTTGAACTTTTGTCCCGGCACTTTAGGGTCTTTTGATAAGAATTTGTTTAGTGGTCCAAATTTTTTCCAGGTGGTTATAGGACAAGCCAGTTTTCTCAAAGTTTTTAAGACCTTAACCTTATAACCAGACCCCCTGTATTTCATTTTTTCTATTATTAAAAATCATAGTTTATAATCATAGTCAAGGTTTTTTTATTAGTTTTCATTAGCCATAAGGTCATTTACCTAATAGCTAACTGGCCCAGTGATTGACATGTTTGTTATAGGGCGCTTACGAAAAGATTACGACCCAAGAGCACATCCGCAAAACGATCCACAAAGATCAAATCTCAAATTCGACCAGGACGAAACTTTCAAACACCAAAGTCTGGCGGATGGAATATGACTTCTATCGCTTTGTCGAGAAAAACTTCGACTTACTGTATAAACGCTCCGTTGAAAATGGTCAATTGAAACCAAAAGGATATTTTTACGAAAAAATTTATGGCCCTAATGGGAAAATTGTAAAATAAGAGATTGTTTTCAACTAAAATAGCATACAGAGGGTGCGCCGTTAACATGCAGAATATATGAAAAAATAACGATATCAAACTTTAGCTCACGGTAGAGACGCTCTCTAGCGCTAACACTAAGACCCTAAAATTGTAAATCTAGGCTTGTCTGGATAATCCAGTATAATTTCTACTTTACTTGGACCTAAACGACCTGATTTATTTGGAAAAAGGGGGGGTTTTGAGGCACTATTGAGAACGTTATTAAAAACTGCCTGTTAACGGCGCAATGCGTAGGTGTTTTCGCTGGAGCACTGTATTGGAGCACTACAGTCCTTACTCCTTTTTCGGACGATTGCTTTTTTTGGACGCTTTTTTCGGCCGAAATGGGGCCAGTCTAATAAAAAAATTATCCCTTTTCGGACGCTATTTTCAAGAACCTAAAACGTCCGAAAAAGGAGTAAGGACTGTATACAAATATAAAACAAAATTCTCAAATTCACTTTACTTCTCAGCCAAATGAACATAATATATAAAAAAAAATACGAAAAAGAGTGTCAAACTGCTTGTAAATATCATCCAACGAAATTGATGCTGTCCACCCTACAATACCAATATATATATATATATACATATACATACATATGTATATTTTAATAAACTTAAATTATTTAAAAAAACTTATAAATGCTTCAAAAATTATTGGTATCATCTTTCTTTTTATATACAGAGGTCGGTTAGGAGGTACAGGGGGGTCTGGTTATAAGGTCACAAAAGGTGACCGCTATAAGGTCAAGTCATCTTTTTTGCACTAAGGTCAAGTCAATTTTTTTTGAAGTATGTGTTTTGGGAAAAAATCTTTGAAATCATGTCTTTTCACGCTTTTTTTTGGATGAAGACCTCCCCCCCGCTCGCACATTTTTTTCTATAGAAATCATGTCTTTTTACACTTTTTTTTCTATAAAATAGTGTCTTTTTAACATTTTGTAGAGTGAAGACCATAATTTTTTCGCGAAAATCAAATAATAGGAAAAAAAATTTTAAATGGCATTAAGGTCAAGTCATTTTTTTGAAGTGCATTAAGGTCAAGTCATTTTTTTCNATTGTTTTCATTTAAAATATCATACAGAGGGGGGCCATTCTAATAGAAAAATGATCCTTTTTCGGACGCTATTTTCGAGAACCTAAAACGTCCGAAAAAGGAGTAAGGACTGTATACAAATATAAAACAAAATTCTCAAATTCACTTTACTTCTCAGCCAAATGAACATAATATATAAAAAAAAATACCGAAAAGAGCGTCTGCTTGTAAATATCATCCAACGAAATTGATGCTGTCCACCCTACAATACCAATATATATATATACATATATGTATATTTTAATAAACTTCAATTATTTAAAAAAAAACTTATAAATGCTTCAAAAATTCTGGTATCATCTTTCTTTTATATACAGGGGTCGGTTAGGAGGTATCCTATAAACATATTTTAAAATTTAGTATAAAAATATATGTCTTACGATTGGGCATACAGCCTGTACAATACAAATATATAAAACTAGTATTATGATCCTGTATTCACACTTCTGAAAAACAACATAATAAAGAAAAAACTACTAGTATGAATGAAAAAGCACTGAGGATTGAGGATTCCCCTTGGGAGTATTTATACAGCCTGGGTTTGTTATAAGGTCAACTTTTGAACCATTATAAGGCCGAACCGGCTTTATTTTTTTAATTCTATTATAGCCACCCTTTGGATTCTCCGTTTTATGTGTCTTACTTTCTCAGTAAAATTCAAGCAAAGCAGGTGCCGCTTTTTCGATACCAGATGTACCGTTATCCTGGGAAAAGTTTGGCTAAAATGAACCAATAGTATGACGAAAAATACTGTCAAAAACCAAGATTAACAGTCATGCGCATATTGGGTATCTAGCTACCCATTTGCACTATATTTCTAAATAAAAAGAGAACGGCTTGTGATAACAAAAAACGGACAACGGATTTGAAATCAAAAAAAAAAGTTTACGTTTTTATATGGGAGAAAAATATTTTTGTTAGAAAATTGTTTTTACGTGTGGGTCCGTGGAGGACGGGGGTTTAGGTTGAAAATCACCAGAGTAAAAGAAGAAGAACAGGGCTTCAAAAAAAAAATCCCCAGATGCGCATGACTGTTATAGTAAACTCTATTCGCATGACTGTTAAGGTACATGTGGTCACCACATTGTGGTGTTTAACTGAGAAACTAATATAATCCATACTTTCGAAAGTCATTATGTTGCTTTATTGGACATTATTAAAGGCAGTAAGATTTATGTTTTCATCGATTTACGAATATCTTGACTCAAAGTACAAACATGTTTTCGAACATTTGGCTTCTTGCGGCAGTAGTGAGCAATCGCCATTTTATGTTTCTTCTTATGATTTTGAGCCTTACGACCAGATTCNAGTCAGAAATGACGGCCTAAGCCGGCGGTGCTACACACGGTGTGCGTGACTGGCGAAATAACACTAGCATGTTGGTGGCGCATCGGTGTTAAATGGCCGCATTTCGAAGCCGCATTCGAAGCCTTGGGCAGTTCGTCACATAGTGCAATAATGAACTTTTTCGTAGACACCGATAAATGATAAGAAAAAATATTCTCTTTTTTTGGCATTTTATCTCTTATTTCTCTGTTTATAAGCTAATTCGCGGATTTTTGCGCTTAGAAATTTGAACCATTCTAGAACGGGCCCCGTAGGTGCAGTTATCTTTCCGCACTTAGTAATTCCAGACAAACCGCCTACACACTTTGCACTTATCTTCCCGACGGTGCAGTTATCTTTCCGCTTTTTGAAAAATTTGGTGGAAAGATAACTGCGCAGGGGGTGTATTTTTTTTCTATTTATGGTCGGTTTTAACGTCCGACTCTACTAAATTGGCTTTCATACGATCATTTTATACTTAAACTTTAAGCAGGAAGTTTTAGTTCAATAAAATGAACATAAATTACAGTCCTTGAGCCAAAAACGCCAAGAAAAGTTGCTTTGACAATGTTGTAATAGCTTTTCGAGCTCAATCCACGCGGTGTCCCAATCTTTTGCGAGTATTTGCACTTATATACTTTTATGTGGTTTGGGCCACCACGTGGATTGAGCTGGAAGACAGAAAAAAAGAACAATAATACCATGAGTTATTTTTAAATCTCGCCCGAGAACCGTAGGTTGATAGAGCCAATCAGAGGCCGCCATTTAAATCAGCGTCCAATAAGCGCGCCAATTTGAAAGTAAGTTGGACGGAACAAGATTTCAACCGGATTTACAAATAACTCATTGTATATGTAGCTTTATGTATGTTAATTATAAATTATAATACAATCGATTTTGCAACAATTTCAATCATAAAACATTAGACAAAAAAATCCAATTAAAAAGTGACAATTAAATTTTAAACCCTGCTTTCGACAACAAAGAAGAAAACAGAAAATAACTAAAATAGCAAAAGAGATTCCAATGAATTTGAATGCATTCAGCAAGTATCGATTAGCTCTTATCGGATTTTAAAACTTTATTTTTGCAGAACTAACATAATCTTTAGAGTACCTTTCTCTCAAAAGGCATATTGATTATTTTAGAATTTGTCGTTTTGACAAGTTATTTCTAAAATATTTTTCATATTTTTCCCGACACAAAATGTCCCAACTAAATCGTCCAATCGCCCGTTCTAAAAAGCCCATTTTCAGGTCGGTGGTGTATATAAAGTGTTTTCATTATACTAGAATTTAAAGTTGTTTTTATTTTACTACTAAGCGTTTTACATGAATTTCCGCCATCTTTTCTCCCGCATTTTCTAGATGGCGATATTCGAGTTTTTGACGTTCGGAAAAAAGTTCGAGTTTCGCTATCTAGAAAATACTAAAGAAAAACGGCGGAAATTAATCTAAAACGCTGAGTAGAATTTAAAGTTTGTTATTTTAGAATTACAGGCCCGGATGTCTTGAGTGCCGCTTTTGATTTTGAAAAAATGGCACTCAACGCATCCCCGGCACTCAATGCATCCCTGACTGTATTTTGTTTGTTTTTTTTTCATCAGGGACCATTTTTGGATCTAAATAGTTTTATCCGAAATCCTTTTAACCTTTCATGGTTCAAGTAGGACATGACAAACTTTTCAATTCTTTCCATTTTCCAAGTTCGAAAGTCTGGATAAACATCATCGGTAAAATTTTCTGGATTAAAGTCATCATAATCCATTTTTATTTTATTCTTTCTCCACAATTCTCAAAACCTCTTTCGCAATTTGTGTTTTTGAGAATAGAACGAATACAAAATTATATTCAATCAATCTATAAAGTTTATTGGATGAATATGTATTAGTCGGTTATACAGTAGAATTTATACTGCCAGATTAATATTTTTCAATAATATTTATAAAAATAACTTGCATAAACATATAAAACCGAGGCTTAAAAACCATACATATGGTTTAGAAGCTGCAGTATGGGGTAAAATAACGTGTTTCTCGCTCTTTGAAATTTTGTATTCTAAAAACTAGAAAAACGAGAAGCGCGTTATTAAACCTCATACAGTATGAGTCATACTGTAATTCTTCGTTAAATTGGGCTAATTTGGTTGAAATGAACTAGAAAATTAGTTTTTAAATAAGACCGTTTAGCAAAAAATCATTTGATTTGATGTAACGCGTTTTTAACTTCAATTTGCGTCGACGTAGGTTAAAAAATGTTTTTGTCGGCGGCTGATTGGCTTTTACAGTTTGCAGATCAAATTTCGCACCAAATCGGGCTATTTTATGGGATATCCTGACGAAGGGTGAAATTAATTACAGTCATTCATTTGTTAAACCTACGTCGACGCAAATTGAAGTTAAAAACGCGTTAGGACTCCAAGGTTAATATGGAATAAGTATTTTATAACCAAGAAATATATCATATAGGGGAGTGCCAAGTAAAATAATTTCACACAATCAATTAGGCGAGGAAGAGTTAAGTTTCGGTGTAGTAATCCTTAAACGGCCGCCCTCAAGCATCCAAAAACCCAGCGGTTGTGGGATTGGGGACTGTAACATCATATTTTTTAGCATCAAATATTTCTGAAAGCGTTGTTTTTTAGCACAAAAATTTTTATTGACCCCAAAGGTGACTTTATTTAACACGCTATTTTTATACAGGGGGGTATGGTTATAAGGTCACAAAAGGTGACCGCTATAAGGTCAAGTCATCTTTTTTGCACTAAGGTCAAGTCATTTTTTCCAGCACTAAGGTCAAGTCAATTTTTTTTTGAAGTATGTGTTTTGGGAAAAAATCTTTGAAATCATGTCTTTTCACGCTTTTTTTGGATGAAGACCTCCCCCCCCC
>SCLG01000345.1:4422-28383 GCA_004367875.1 Oikopleura albicans | reverse complement strand
CCCCCCCCCCCCCCCATTTTTTTTCTATAGAAATCATGTCTTTTTACACTTTATTCTATAAAATAGTGTCCTTTTTTAACATTTTGTAGAGTGAAGACCATAATTTTTTCGCGAAAATCAAATATTAGGAAAAAAATTTTTAAATGGCATTAAGGTCAAGTCATTTTTTTTGAAGTGCATTAAGGTCAAGTCATTTTTTTCGGGCTTGACCTTATAACCATACCCCCCTGTAGCTATTTTATTTGTAATACCAATATGTTTCAAAACTAATTTTTTAACACAGAACATTACATTGCATTGTTCTCATGAACAAAAACGAGTCGCTTTTATTTGAAATAGTCGTTATTTTGCTACTCGGCCAATTTACTCAGTTTCCGGCTAACAAGTCATGTCTACAAATTTTGACGTAAATAACCCTATTTTTTGACACGTACTTACTTTTACCACAATTAAAAAGTTGATAAATAAAATAGTCGTTCGTCACCAAAATAAAGCCATTTTACTGTTATTTTCTCAAATGAGTTTTTCTGAGGTGATTTGGATTGAAAGTAAAAACTGACGCGTGTTGACGCATATATGACCTCGATTCTTTTTTAGATAAACTTGAATAAATGCAAAAAATAGTTTACAATTTGTGTGAGGCACTTACCCGTTGAATTACTTTCGCCAATTAAGCTTAATTATGACATATTCTGTTAATATAAGTCGATTTTCTCGTCTTTTTAAACTGAAGTTTGAAAATATTCAGTATTTAAAAAAAATAAAACTTTGTTTGTGAAAATGTGTTGGGAAAACGTCCCTAACGCTAACGACGGCCGTCGGCAAAACGTGTCTAACGCTAACGGTTAAAAAATTTTCGCAACACTGTGCCTGACCCTTACCATCATTTAATTTTTTATCATTAAAACTTTATACACATAAATTATAAGTAGCGCGGTGAGTTGTTTGCGTGGCTAAAGGACGCTAGCCAATAGGAGGCGCCTACAAAAAAGGCCTACAAAATAGGCGCGCTTATAATTCAGTTACAGACGCTCCGCGCCTACGGCGCTGGCGTCTGTAACAGCTTATTATATGCTACACCCCGTGCGTAGTTATGGGGCGGGTTTCGCGACAACATACCTGCCCGATATATCGCTGAGCAGGGCGTAAGCGGGAAATGTGAGATTTTTTTTTTACAAGATGTGTCAGAGGGCTGATAAAAGCGTTGAGGTAAAAAACACCCCCTAACCAGTTATCTTTTTTAACCGAAATATATCGCGATTTCCAATTGTTTTACCAAATGCTCAACCAAATTATCTTAACAAAATGCCTTTATCGTAACACTTTTTGAGCAGAATAGTTGTTTAGATAACTGGCTATAAAACATAGGTCAAACATATTTAAAAATATAAATATTTCAATGTTCTTGAGATTTATTCGAAAAGCGAGTGTATATAACATCGTATTTTCTGAATTTAGGTTTCATTTTTCAAATGTTCATATTTCGGCGGCGGATCGTAAGAAGGTGGCGGCGTTTGAGGAATTGTTCCCGGAATATCAACAAATCGGGAAGAAGAAGAACGCGAAGGGGCCGTGGGAGTTATGGGGCGNTCTTAAAATATTCTAGAATATAAAATTATTATTGACTTTGTATTGTTTTGACTTTGACATTTAGTCGCAAAAAACCTTCCACTGAGAATGCCGAAATGGCGAAATATCTGGAATAAACGATTCAAATATATTATCTGAATTATGACGTCTCATGAATGTATGGAAAATTCTTGAGATTTATTCGAAAAGCGAATGTACATAACATCGTGTTTTTATGAATTTAGGTTTCATTTTTCAAATGTTCATATTTTGGCGGCGGATCGTAAGAAGGTGGCGGCGTCTGAGGAATTGTTCCCGGAATATCAACAAATCGGGAAGAAGAAGAACGCGAAGGGGCCGTGGGAGTTATGGGGCGACTTCTCGAATTGGTGGCGACATCTCGTGGCGGATTTTGGCGGGGATGAACCGTTTGGCCTCGGCCCAGCGTGGTTCCTCTTTTTTGGCGGAAAAACGCAAATCGACCTAAGCAAGCCTTGACCAAGAATAATACCAAAAATAAAAACAGCAAAATGCCCAATGGAACCGCCACCGCAATACTGACTTAAATTACGTTTAGTGTTTAAAATTATAATTGTTCAAAGTTAGTCAACATATCTGCATTGTATTCATTTTGTTACGTACTTATGTCTTACTAGGCATGCCAAAATGTCTGGATTTACTCAGCATTGTTTATCGCCCAGGGATCAGATCTAGGCTCTTGGGAAATAATACACAGGGTGCGCCGTTTTGGCCCAAAAATTTCCCAGCGATAACACTATTTACCAAGTACGCAGTGAGCCGTTAAAAGACAGATTGAAAAAATAGGCTGACTATAAACGGCGCACCCTGTGTACATTACACCCAATTAACCTCAAAGCAGGATTATTTAGCACATCCCTGAGCACGGGGCCGGACGTTTGTCCGGCCCTTCTTCTGCTCCTCTCTAATTGTACGTAAAATGCAATTCGATGGTCCTAAACCGAATGAGCGTACTCTCGAAAGCTCCCCGACCACTCTTGGACACTTTTTGGTCGATTTGACCACAAAATCACAAATTCGCAAACGATTAACCGGGCAACCTACGAGGTATATTTTTTGCAGGCTAGTGCATCGTTGATTTCTTCACAGTTTTGAAAAAAATATGAAAGAAAAAAAATGCTCGTAATAACTATTAATTGAAATAACCTCTTTTTGAGGTTTCCGAGGTTCAATCAATGACTAATTACTTTTAATTACGAATATAAAATTCATATTTTTATTTGTATCCAATTTTCTGATCGATTATTCTATGTTGGTTTTCAATGTTGAGTCATTTAACAAAGCCGAACAACTCGAAAATTGCGGTTTCTCACCCGGGTCGGACAAAGGTCCGGGGGTCGTGCTTGGGGGTTAAACTAAAATAATCAATTAATTTTGACATGCCATAGCTGGCTCGTCGTCGACAATATCGTTTTCGTAATCCAATTCTAAGTCGGCTTGAACAATCAAATCTGCCTCAAAATCTCGATTCCCAAAATCACTCTGACCGAAAGTTTTTCAATTCATACTTAATTGATACTTTAGTCGTTTTGTAGCGAAATCCACGCGGTGGCCCAATCCACTAAAATATAGAGATGGTCGAAAATTACATTTTATATCTTGCTAATGGATTGGAACACCGCGTGGATGTTGTTACAAAAAAGCTCAAGTAAAAATGTAGTACAGTCCTTATTCATTTATAGGAAGATTGTTCCTTTTTCGGACGCTTTTTCGGCCAAAATGGGTCCATTGAATGGACTCCATAGAATGGACTCCATTCTAATAGAAAAACGGACCTTTTTGTGACGCTTCTTTCGAGAACCGAAAACGTCCGATAAATGAGTAAGGACTGTATTTATGACAATTTTACACTGGAAAGTTTCCAGAAGAAATATTGTACTAATCAAATTCGAATAGCGCCCGAATACTTCGGTGCGGTTTGAGAAATTTTAAGGGTATCATTTAAGACCGTAATGTGACATTAATTACGGGCCATAAGTTATGCTACACAAATTATGGTATAAAGAAAATTAACATAGTATATTGTGGTCCAACAATGAATCAACCGGAGCAAATTTGTGCGCGCACTTTTTATGCCGACCCAAATTGTTTTGTATTACACCAGGTGCGCGGCGCACCTGGTGTATATAAAATTGCGCGCATAAATTTGCCGTAGCCGATTCATTGCTGGACCACACAGTATATGCAACTCTTAATTTTATTTTGAAAAAATTCCTTAACAGTGCAGTTTTCGTTTATGTCCGTTGGGAGATGCTGTGAGCAACGCCAATGCAAGGTAAACGTATCCCGTATCCATGATTCCGTGGAGAAAATGGCCAACTGAAAGGAATTTGATCCTATAGAGATCCAATCCTCAAAAATTGACAAACATCCGAACTGGTCATCATTGCAGAGAGCCTCTGTAGTTGTGTTTTTCAAGAAATAGGATGTTAAGGTTTCGTCATCGGAATGTTCGTTCAACCAAGAAAGCTTCGGTGGGGTTAAAATTCGACCCCAAACTTATGAATAAAATATAGTACATGTATTACATTTTAAATATATTTTAAAAATATAATATACGCCACCTACCTGCTTCAAGTAACAGTCAGTTTGTCCGCCTACGCACTGTCTGCTTAAAGTAACAGTTACGCTTAACGGTTTACAGTAAACCTAAAAATGGAACAAAAACGATTACTTTATTAAGTAACTTAAAACGGAACGGTTACTTAAAGTAGGTAGAGCGTAGGCGGAAAAATTTAATTGTCACTTTAAGCAGGTAGGTGATGTATACGGTAACAGTATACCTATACCAAGTATTATACCAAGCATTAATTATGATGGATAACTCATATACAGTTGGTGACGTAACGAGTTGACACGTCACAAGTTGACAGTTCGTCACAAGTTGACAGTTCGTCACAAGTTGACAGTTCGTCACAAGTTGACAGTTCGTCATAAGTTGAAAGTTCGTCACAAGTTGACAGTTCGTCACAAGTTGACAGTTCGTCATAAGTTGACAGTTCGTCACAAGTTGACAGTTGGTCACAAGTTGACAGTTTTTGGGAGTTTTTTGGGCATAATAGGCAAATAAGGGGCAAAAGTGACGGACCAAGTTGACAGTTTGTGACGAAAAAATCGAAAACAAAAGTGTCAACTCGGTACGTCACCAACTGTATTATATATTATTATATATATGTTAATGTCATCCATATTAAATTAACAATCGTATAACTGTTAAAAAAATTTTGCTTCGTCTAATAGACAAATTATTTTTTTTATATTTCCAATGCAAAAAAATGTCGTTCCAACTTCTATGATTAATTAACCCGATGTGGATAAACCATCTGACAGCTACATTCAGCGTGTTCAAATTTAAATATAGAAATTATTGAAAATATTCCAAATTCAGATTATATTGAATTATCATAATCATTTTGTCATAATTTTACCGAGAAAAAACAAATTAGTCTAATATAAACGCATGAGAATAGTTCAAATTAAAAAAATCCGATTAGGAAAAACCAATTTGTCGGACATTTTCTGCTCTCTATCGCCGATACGAGTGATTTTTTGTCACTATTTTCCGTTATTTTTCAATTTGTACAAACAAACACGTATTGCGCAATATTTTTGAGTTACGTAATCAATATTTTCTGTTATGTTACAATTTGTACAAAAAAACGTATTGCGCAATATTTTCCCCCGAATAGTTCAAATTAAAAAATCCGGATAGAAAAAACCCATTTGATGGACATTTTCTGCTCTCTATCGCCGATACGAGTGTTTTTTTGTCACTATTTTCCGTTATGTTACAATTTGTACAAAAAACACGTATTGTGCAATATTTTTGAGTTACGTAATCAATATTTTCTGTTATGTTACAATTAGTACAAAAAAACACGTATTGCGCAATATTTTCCCCCGAATAGTTCAAATTAAAAAATCCGGTGAGGAAAAATCAATTTGTCGGAAATTTTCTGCTCTCTATCGCCAATACGAGTGATTTTTGTCTATGCATATTGAAAACGATTTCGAATAATACGGTATGGTCGGCTTATAGCCTATAAGTTATAAAAAAAGAAACAAGTTACTATTGACCGTAAGCAAAAATGAATCAAGTACACTGGGTGCGCTGTAAACCGGCGAGCCGTTAACTGACTAAGCATCTAACCGGACACTATGTCGGAAATTTATATGACCGGTTAACAGCGCACCCTGTGTATTTGGAAAAAACGTCATAATATAAAATTTGAACACGCTAACGACATTCGGTACACTGCTGAACATTAAAATCGCTAAACTTGACCTCTAATTGACACTGACCGTCAATTTGAAGCCGACAATTGCCATTTTTGACCATACCATAAAGCTAGGGTGCGAAACAATAAAAAATAATTCTCTAAGAATAAAATCTAATATATTTGTCCGGCGACGATAAAATGGCGGACAATCAACTGTCCGCATCATTATGTTAACGNCTCGAATTGGTGGCGACATCTCGTGGCGGATTTTGGCGGGGATGAACCGTTTGGCCTCGGCCCAGCGTGGTTCCTCTTTTTTGGCGGAAAAACGCAAATCGACCTAAGCAAGCCTTGACCAAGAATAATACCAAAAATAAAAACAGCAAAATACCCAATGGAACCGCCACCGCAATACTGACTTAAATAACGTTTAGTATTTAACTCTCAAGGGTCACAGGTGTTCTCATAACCCGTAGGGGTCACATTGTGACGATCGTCACAAAACCCCGTTATGACTATTTTTAAACTAAAAAATTCTTCGCAAATAGTTTTTTGTGGGGTTTTCAAACATGCTGAATCTAACTAGATCAATAAAAAAATAGCCAAATGTCTCCAACGTCATCAAAAATTTTTGATAAAAAAAATTTCCGATTTTTGTTCCAAAATTTTCCTCATCGAATTTGGTTTGACCCGATTTTTGATTTGAGCCCGTTTTAATCAGATATGAGACGAATAGGCCGCTTTGTGACGACCGTCACAATGTGACCCCTGGGAGTTAAAATTATAAATTTTCAGAGTTAGTCAACATATCTGCATTGTATTCATTTTGTTACGTACTTATGTCTTACTAGGCATGCTAAAATGTCTGGATTTACTCCGCATTGTTTAACGCTCAGGGGTCCATGTGGTCAGATCTGGGCCTTTGGGAGTTAATACACAGGGCCGTTAACACGCAGGTTTTGGCCGGAAAATTTCTTAGCGATAACACTATTTACCAAGTACGCATTGAGCCGTTAAAAGGCAGATTGAAAAAATTAGGCTGACTATAAACGGCGCACCCTGTGTACATTAACCCAATTAAAGTAAAATATTCAATAAATTTTGACATGCCATAGCTGGCTCGTCGTCGACAATATCGTTTTCGTAATCCAATTCTAAGTCGGCTTGAACAATCAAATCTGCCTCAAAATCTCGATTCCCAAAATCACTCTGACCGAATTTTTTTTCACTTCATACTAAATTGTCACTTTAATTGTCACTAAATTGTCACTTATTTTCGTAGCGAAATCCACGCGGTGGCCTAATCCACTAAAATATAGAGATGGTCCAAAAATTACATTTTATATCTTGCTAATGGATGAGGACACCACGTGGATTTTGCTACAAAAAAGCTAGAGTGAAAATGTAGTATAATTCTTACTCATTTATCGGACGATTGCTCCTTTTTCGGACGCTTTTTCGGCCAAAATGGGGCCATTCTAATAGAAAAATGGACCTTTTTGTGACGATGCTCATACTGTGTGGTCCAACAATAAATCAACCGGAGCAAATTTGTGCGCGCACTTTTTATGCCGAAACAAATTGTTTTGTATTAGATAAAATTGCGCGCACAAATTTGCCCTAGCTGATTCATTGTTGGACCACACATTATATGCAACTCTTAAGTTTATTTTGAAAAAAATCCTTAACAGTGCAATTTTCGTTTATGTCCGTTGGGAGATGCTGTGAGCAACGCCAATGCAAGGTAAACGTATCCCGTATCCATGATTCCGTGGAGAAAATAGCCAATTGAAAAGAATTTGATCCTATAGAGATCCAATCCTCAAAAATTGACAAACATCCAAACTGGTCATCATTGCAGAGAGCCTCTGTAGTTGTGTTTTTCAAAAAATAGGATGTTAGGGTTTCGTCATCGGAATGTTCGTTCAACCAAGAAAGCTTCGGTGGGGTTAAAATTCGACGCCAAACTTATAAATAAAGTTTTTCCGCCTACGCACTGTTTGCTTAAAGTAACAGTTACGCTTAACGGCCTACAGTAAACCTAAAAATGAAACAAAAAATATTACTTTATTAAGAAACTTAAAACGGAACTGTTACTTAAAGTAGGTAGCGCGTAGGCGGAAAAAATACTTGTTACTTTAAGCAGGTAGGTGATGTTTACGGTATACAGTATACCTATACCAAGTACACCACCTAACACGTTATGTTAACACACGTTATGTTAACAAAATTACATTATGTTAACACTTTTTTGGATTTGATTAACTTCGATTTCCAATTGTTTAACCAAACGCCCTACCACATTATGTTAACAAATTATGACGTTTGATGGTGTTAACATAACGTGTTAGGTGATGTATTATACCAAGCATTAATTATGATGGATGACTCATATGCAGTTGGTGACGCAACGAGTTGACACGTCACAAGTTGACACTTCGTCACAAGTTGGCAGTTTTGGGAGTTTTTTTGGGCAAAAATAGGCAAATAAGGGGCAAAAGTGACAGACCAAGTTGACAGTTTTTGACGAAAAAATCGGAAACAAAAGTGTCAACTCGTTACGTCACTAACTGTAATATGTTAATGTGCTCCTTATTAAATTAACAATCGTATAACTGTTAAAAAAAATTGCTTCGTCTAATAGACAAATTAAAATTTTTATATTTCCAACGCAAAAAATGTCGGTCCAACTTCTATGATAAATTAACCCGATGTGGATAAACCATCTGACAGCTAAATTTGGCGTGTTCAAATTTAAATATAGAAATTATTGAAAATATTCCAAATTCAGATTATATTGAATTATCATAATCATTTTGTCATAATTTTACCGAGAAAAAACAAATTAGTCTAATATAAATGCATGTGAATAGTTCAAAATAAAAAAAATCCGATTAGCAAAACCAATTTGTCGGACATTTTCTGCTCTCTATCGCCAATACGAGTGATTTTTGTCACTATTTTCCGTTATGTTACAATTCGTACAAAAAACACGTATTGCGCAATATTTTTGACTTACGTAATCAATATTTTCTGTTATGTTACAATTTTTACAAAAAAAATGTATTGCGAAATATTTTCCCCCGAATAGTTCAAATTAAAAAATCCGGTTAGGAAAAACCAATTTGTCTGACATTTTCTGCTCTCTATCGCCGATACGAGTGATTTTTTGTCACTATTTTCCGTTATGTTACAATTTGTACAAAAAAAACACGTATTGCGCAATATTTTTGAGTTACGTAATCAATATTTCTTGTTATAAACTGTCACGTTCTCGTCATTTTTTTCCGTAAAAGGTGCGTATTCTGTCCACTTTTTTTTTCGAAAACTGTCACGTTTTCGTGATTTTGTCACGTTCTCGTGTCCATAACTGTATGTTACAATTTGTACAAAAACACGAATTGCGCAATATTTTCCCCCAAATAGTTCAAATAAAAAAAAATCGGTTAGGAAAAAACAATTTGTCGGAAATTTTCTGCTCTCTATCACCAATACGAGTGATTTTTTGTCTATTTATATTGAAAACGATTTCGAATAATACGGTATGGTCGGCTTATAGCCTATAAGTTATAGAAAAAGAAACAAGTTACTATTGACCGTCAGCAAAAATGAATCAAGTACACGGGGTGCGCTGTAAACCGGCTGTAAACCGTTTTTGTCACACCGTGCGGCAATCCGTTAAGTGACCAATGTCGAAAATTTTGAATATTTCCGACAAATCGCCTCGGCACTGAGCATCAAACCTACCGTCGGAAATTTATATGACCGGTTAACAGCGCACCCTGTGTATTATTTAACTCTCTCTAACCGATAAGGCATGATTCTGCCTAATCGACTTTGATCGTTAATAACAGCCAAACGGATCGAGATTTTTTTAAACGGAAAATAGTCCAGAATTGTTTCAGCAAATCTACGTAAGTATAACAAATGTTCGAGTTTATTTTATTTTTTAGTTTAGTAGAGAATTCGACATGAAACGCACCAGTTTTGATAAAAAATCTAAACTTTTTTACTTTCGTCCTCTGTTACAGCTAAATGAACAAAATTTCTTGACGAGAGAGACAAAAATCTACCAAAAAAAGCGAAATTACTTGTTTTGCACGTNGTCGGCTTATAGCCTATAAGTTATAAAAAAAGAAACAAGTTACTATTGACCGTAAGCAAAAATGAATCAAGTACACTGGGTGCGCTGTAAACCGGCGAGCCGTTAACTGACTAAGCATCTAACCGGACACTATGTCGGAAATTTATATGACCGGTTAACAGCGCACCCTGTGTATTATTTAATCGTTAATTGAAAAAAAAGTCAAAGATTTGAACACGCTAACGACATTCGGTACAATGCTGAACATTAAAATCGCTAAACTTGACCTCTAATTGACACTGACCGTCAATTTGAAGCCGACAATTGCCATTTTTGACCATACCATAAAGCTAGGGTGCGAAACAATAAAAGATAATTCTCTAAGAATAAAATCTAATATATTTGTCCGGCGACGATAAAATGGCGGACAATCAACTGTCCGCATCATTATGTTAACGACTCAAGTAATTATCATTTTTTTTGGAGAAATCTGGAAGTGATGCGGCGTGAAGGTTGAACTAACAGTTTGTGGATTTTTTGAAAATTTCTAACCATCTGAATTTGCGCCAAAAATTGCATGATGAACGCTATTTTTATGTTGTCATTTAATTAGGCACAACCAACGCGGGCGGCTTCCGAGGCACTCCGGAGAAAATGTACCCCACATTGTGGAGACTAAATTTTCTGTGGTTGACCTTGAATCGAAAACCAGCCCACTTTTTATTCCAACCTCTGATTATAAAATAACATTTGCCCGGAAAAAAAGTTTTTTAAGTTGTGGATTTGACTGGATGTGGCTGGTTACCTGCACACTTTTAGCCCGACTCTGCGGGGCTGCTCTGTCATCGGGTAATTACATGCACGGTTCCAGCTTTGCATACTACACCAGGTGCGCCGTTATGTTACAACCCGTTATGTAGCAATTTTTCCCTTTCGTTCCGTTATATTACGTTTTTTTGCAAAACAGTTTCCAGCATTATCGCCCACGCACTACGCTGTTATCTTACAATTTGAACAAAAAACACGTATTGCGCAATAATTTCGAGTTACATAATCACTATTTTTCGTTTTGTTACAATTTGTAAAAAAAACGTATTGTGCAATTTTTTTCCAGTTACGTAATCACTATTTTTCGTTTTTTTTCAATTTGTACAAAAAAAACACGTATTGTGCAATTTTTGCCAGTTACGTAATCACTATTTTCCGTTATTTTACAATTTGTACAAAAAAAACACGTCTTGCGCAATATTTTTGACTTACGTAATCAATATTTTCTGTTATGTTACAATTTGTATAAAAAAACACGTATTGCGCAAAACTTTCCCCCTAGGATCCGTTATGTTACAATTTATAATGTTTTGGCGTTTTCCAGCGAAATCGTCTACGCACTGCGCCGTTATGATACATTTTTTTATTTGGCCTTGTAACATAACGGCGCATCTGGTGTATTGTAGCTAAGTGCTGTGCTTTATTAATGTCTCTCTTCCAGCTAAATCCACGTGGTGTCCCCAACAACACAATATTACGTGTATATAATTATTGTATATAATTGCCTATGCATGTCAATGGATGGGGAAAACGCGTGGATTGAGCTTGAATAGAGAGATTAAAAGAACAATACTATAAGTTATTTTAAAACTTTTTTAACAAATCGTACCCTAGCATTCGGCAAAGTTAGATATCTGCTATTTTCCAGACTTCCAATTGAAATTTGGACGCCATCGTAACATTTAAATTCGTTCTCTATTGTCATTTTTGCAATAACTATTTTTTTTTCTTGTAAATGGCGTTCCAAAGTCTGGGAGAAAATGGCTGAATTTATTTTTTTTTATAATGCATTGTGAAGCATTGATTTTTCTTTAATGAAAAAAATTGAAAAAGAAACTGCTAGATTTTATTACGAAATAACAATAGAACTTTTCGTTCGAAGAACAAAAACTTCAACATTATCGTTCTTATACTTATCATCAAAAATGCCCTGGCGTGAATGTATCGACCAGTAGGATTTTAACGGCGAAAAAACCTCTTTTAATTGCACGGCTTTAGGCGGTAGAGAGTATTTTGTTGACTCCGAAAATTTTTTCACGATAAAATTTCTATCTAACGTCAAAACGTGACTCTTAATTGTTCTGTTCTATATTCGTGATCTATTGATCAAATTTTAGGAAAAAATGCAATCGTACCATCTACAGAATGCGTAGAAAAACGCCGCGAATTCATATGCCAAGCTTACTAGCAATTTGTCTGGAAACTACCGTATGGGGATGCTCAGACTGCAAGACTTTTAGCTATTTTCCTATGATTTGTAACGCAATTTTGACATCAAAATGCAGTCTGAGCGTCTCCATACGGTCGAAAAACAGCTAAAGCATCTTCTAAGATCAGTATCTTTCAAAAATAGATAACCCCCTGTGCAATTATCCGGCAGGTTTCACGAAAAAAACTTGCCCGATAAGCGCGGAGGGCGTAGGCAGAAAAATAAAATACAATTTGAAAAAAAAATGGCCGGATAACAGCACAAGCGCTCGTGCGCGAGCGAGCTAATTTGCCATATAACTGCGCAGAGCCTTGCAGGGGTACATATAAACAATGAGAGAATTTCCCGCCAAAGGTTTTTTATTTCTCAAAATGTTGGCAATTGAAATATACAGCTGTCAGCTATTAACAAATTTTTGCACCGTTAAAAATAAACTTTGAGAATTTTTCGGTTATTTATGTTTTAGTCGGTCATTTTTTTTTCGTTCTTCCTTCAGTTAGATGTTGGCCATGAGGAAAAGCATATCTTGAGCGTCGACCACCCAACAGTTCTCATCCATATGCCATGGTTTGTGCACAGCATTTAACTCGGTACCGCTAGAAAATGCTACTTAGAGAATGAAATAAATTTAAGACGAAAATGACAGGGCGCAAAATACGGACGTTTTTTCCAATACGGACACTTTTTTTGTGACAAAATGTCCCAAAACAGTCGAAAAATGGGCACTTTAGGACAATGCACCCTAATACAGACGCTATTTTCGAGAATCAAAAACGTCCGTATTAGAAGTCAGGACTGTCTTGTACCGGTTGAGTTTCATGAAAATCGACCGAGCGTTTCTAGTATACCGTGTCGGCATATTTTAAGATGATATGAAGACCAATTTTTCCCCATTTTATGTGTAACTGGGGGCCCCTTATTTCTCCCTCTTTATAAATTCCGCATTTATAAATAGGGGGAAAGGAGGGCACCCCAGTTCAAAATAAAAAAGGGAAAAATGGTCTTTATATCATCTTAAAATATGCCGACACGGTACATTAGAAACGCTCGGCCGATTTTCATGAAACTCAACCGGTACCTAATGTTCATTAAAAAATAAGAAAAAGTAAATAAAATACCCAGATTGAACAATTCCAATTTCGTTCTCCTCATCGTTGAATTCACCGGTCGGTTTGATTTGGTATGAGTCATCCCGGATAAATTGACCGACGAGACCACGTGATCGTTGGCTAATTCCGGTTGTGTCGAGAATTGAGACTCCCATTGCGCCCTTTTCAACATTTCCTCGAATCAAAAATGTTGGACCATTGTCGATTTGAACTTTTGTATGTTCATGAAGGCCGTCACTACCCCTTTAAAGTTACACGTCGTTAATATTTCAATTTCCGATATGAAAGTAGAGTAAAACTACTATATTATTTATCTAGTCCACGTGGTGTCCCAGTGCATTAGCAATATATAATAAACGGCGCTGGGGTCTGTAACTGAATTACAAGCAACGCCTATTGGCTCACGATTTTTTATATGCGCTTCCTATTGGCTAGCGTCCTTTAGCCACGCAAATGTCCCACCGCGTTGCGTGTAATATCTAATTTTGCGTGGATTGGGACACCGCGTGGCCAAAAAGACGAAAGTAACAATTTAGTACTCACCAGTGTTCGATAAAGAAAATATCTCCATATTCTTGGTGTCCAGTTAGGGGATGGGGCTCGGTGGCTTCAACATCTCCGAGACCGGCCAAATGAACGCCGGTTGTGTCGAATTCCAAGTGGGCGCCGTTTGGCGACGCAAAATGAATCGAGTTCATGAAAGTTTTTCCATTTTCTCGATTTTCGGCCGTGGCGCTAATAGGGTTCAAATTTGTTTCGGTCCGTTTTCCTCCAGACGGTAATAGATTGGATACAAATATCGGTGAGGGGTATTTTCGCGATCATTTTTGGTCGCGAACGAAACCCGTTTATGAGTACTTTCGCAACCACATGGTTTGGTCGCGAATCGTTGTTCAAAATTTGGTTTCGCCACCAAATGATCGCGAAATGATGTTTTAGACAAATTTTGAACAACAATTCGCGACCAAACCATGTGGTCGCGAAACTACCCCACTCTCAAATATCGACCGTTTTTCGAAAATTGTCGAGATTATTTTATTTTCCGGTTCTGATTGGCCAAAACTATACCATATCGAAAATTAGCTTTATTTTATTGGGGAGTGCCCAATGTGGTGCCCAATTTTAATATCATTTTTAATCGAATTGTTTACATGTTCATAATTTTCTAATTTGGAACCGAAGCTGATAGACAAGCTGCTCTCTGGGTCCATCAAGAGATTCATTTCGGTGCCACCTACCGGATTGAAATCGAAACAAAGAGGGTCTTGACCGGCTGTCTTGACCACAAAATGGGGGTCACCGTCGACCATTCCATAATTATTAGTTTTTCGTTGGGCGGCAGCAAAAGCAATCAGTGTTGAGGCAATAAGTTTCATTCTAAATTCAAAATTTAAGAATTGCGTTTCGATTTAACCCGTTACCGATCGTTTCGGCGTTCAATTTTCTTGTTGTGAATTTACCATACGGTGATCATTGTGAGAAAATATTGTACAAACGTACTTTTTTATGTTAAAGTTAACGGTTCATTGGTATGTTAACAGTGCAAGTTAACATATAGGTTTTCAATTTGATAAACCTGTTTGATTTAACCCCTGTACACATAATTCGGACATTTGTCCGAATTAGTACTTTAAATATGTCTTTAGTATGGTTTCCTTTTATTGAATATCATGACGGAGAAAATTAACCTAGCGACAACCATTCTATATCGTA
Organism: Oikopleura albicans; assembly: GCA_004367875.1. Lineage (NCBI taxonomy): Eukaryota > Metazoa > Chordata > Appendicularia > Copelata > Oikopleuridae > Oikopleura > Oikopleura albicans. Next base: position 13,392 of record SCLG01000345.1, on the reverse strand, counting down.
GACAAAAAAAAACATAATTTTTGTACACCCAGTGCGCCTATATATTTCACAAAAAAATAAAACATAATGGCTCGACCGACAAAAAAGTGAAACATAACGGCGCATTCGGTATATACACGTGTATGTATCACGAGGAAATAATCTTTGTTCGAAGCAATAAAATGACTCTCATTTTTTTATTATCTATAGTCGTTTATTTGGTAGAAGTGGGTAAATCGTTTTTTGCGTAGGTTGAAATTTACAAACAGCCCTGCAGTGGCTAATCGTTGGCCGAATTAATTATAAAATTAAGATTTTGACGCAGTTTCACGCGGTTTTCAACTTGTCCAAGCCATTTTTTTTCAAAATTTTTTCGATTTACCCACTTCTACTCAGGGTTTTACATAAATTTCCGCCGTTTTTCTTTCGTATTTTCTAGATAGCTAAAGTTGAGTTTTTTTCCACACGTCAAAAACTCGAATATCGCAATCTAGAAAATGCGAGAAAAAAAGTAGGCGGAAATTCATGTAAAACGTTGAGTACCATATCTACCAGTCTTTTCATCTCTTAGATTTTTTATCAGAATTTTTTTTCACCTTTTTCGCTGAGTAGTTCTTTATTTAAAAGGACTTAAAGGTTTGATACCAGCGTGGCGATTCCGGTCGTTTATATGATGGGTGATTGCAAGTCTTGCGGTAATCGTTGACGACAGAAACGCGCCACATAAATTATCATTTCCAAAAGCCTTTTTTGAAGTGTGGCCAATCGCAATGCATAACTTATCGGTTTGATACAATAGCTTCTCGACAATTACGCTCGATTTTTCGACTGTTTCAAAACCGACCAATTGCCTAATCTCCATATTTTTCGCTGAAAACGATTCAATGGCCAAATCATAAGCTTATTCGTGCTTTCTCTTCATAAAAATTAGAAAACATTAAAAAAACGTGAAAAATCAATTTGGCTCAACTTAATTTAATTAGCATTTCGGACATAAAAACATTAATTTTCGATATCAGCGCGGAATTTTCAGATTTTTCGACGTTTAATAACGTTTTAACTCCCTTTGGACGATTTGTCTGTTTTCCCTTACTTAATCCTGGCAATAAAACATATTTGCAAACGGAAAACAAAATAAGATGTTCCATATCGTAAATTGAGACATTTAACTCTCACGGATCAGTGTTAGAAGCGTTTGTAACTCAGCCACAAAAACCGCACTGTCAAACTTACCCGAAATCCGTTTTTAACTTTAAAAATTCTTATTATTGAAGTCCAAATCCGTTATGATTCAATAAATTAAGAAAGCATCAATAAAACCGTTGGAATGTTGCTTTTATTTATATCTTGGTGAACATAATTGACATCATATGATGACATCATTAGGCGTCAAAACTCAGTATTTTTGCCAACAATTCAATTTAAATTATTGAGAAATAATTTATATAATGAATTTTTGTTGCCTTTGATCTTTCGGCGTCGCAAAAATTCAAAATAAATTGCGGCTATGGAAACAACAATTCAAAGTGAAAGCGGGTAGCTAGCTACCCAATATGGGTGTGACAGTTAAGTAATAATATGATAAATATGAATGAATAAACAACTGAAACTACATAAATTTGTAAATAATAGAAGTTAATTTACATATGTGTATATTCTTTGACATGTTTAATAATCTGAACAAATGAAGAAAATCTTGCCCGTGTCGGGTACAGTTGCCCGTTTTGGGGACAAGGACTGTGGAAATTATATCTTCTTTACATCTTTATATCTTACACAGTATATCTTCTGTACATAGTCTGTTGAATAGTTATTCCCCAAAATGTTTGGTAGGCTCTTGTAGTACTTACATTCATTATAAAAAATCTTTTCAGGCTTCAACACAAGGTTTAGCCAAAAAGGTCATTTCTCAGGGGATACAAATATTGTGCCTTGCTTGGGAACAACTTAACTTTTTTATGGTGTACACCACCTGCGCTGTTATGTTACCACCCGTTATGTTACCAAAATCCCGTTATGTTATCACTTTTTGAGATATAATGGACTTCGGTTTCCGCCAACGCCCTACGCCGTTATATTACCAGTCGCCTACGCCTTACCCCGTTATGTTACCAGTTTTCAGTTATGTTTTTTAAGTAGTTGCATCTTTTAATTAGACTTTAAGTACTTTTGTTATAGACTAATTTTCCTTTGCACTTTCGAATTGGAGAGGCTAGAAAAAAGTGCTAAATTCCATTAATAATGGACCATTATGTTACGAAACGAACATAATTTTTGTTTTTAAGTTTTCCGCCTACGCCCTAACCCATTATGTTACCAAAATTCCATTATGTTACCAGTTTTTGTAGATTATTTATGGTAACATAACAGCGCAGGTGGTGTACCTTCAATTGAATAAAATCTAGAACTTAGGCAAAGTGTATTTTTTGGCAGCTTTAGAGCATTCTTAACAGAGGTAAAAAGCTTCGCCAAAATTCAAGATTTTGCCCAAGTTTCCTTCCTCACTTATAGTGCGCAATAGTGTCCAAATTTCAAATATTGCCTAAGTTTCTTTTGAACTTGAACTTCTAGTCTATAATTACTAAAATCGGTTAAAAAAACCTTTTTAGCATGGCTTCAAATCGAGGTATACACACGTAGGTAATTTTTACAGAGGGTACTGAGTCAGTCTACGGGCATTCTGGTGAGATTTTCAACATCTTATTTTTATAACGAATTCCTTGTGCCTTGTATTGGTAGAACAACTTCTGGTAATGAATTGCCCCAACTATTCTTAAAAACGAAATTTTCATTTTTTATTGAACACAAGACCATAGCATGGGCCGCATGGCTACTCCCAGTTTGTGATAACTCAATTCCGATTAAACTTTTTTTCCTTTCCAAAACATTTGTAATTGTTGAAATATTCGATAAATTCCTTGTGTCATAAACATTTTCTTGGAAGTTAAAAATTGCGCCCGGAAAATTTCGGTTGTTCAATATTTCGGTTATAAGAGGAAGACGTTTCCAACCAGGTTCCATCAAAAGAGATTCTCCACAAATTTTTTGTACCACCGTTGGAATATAAGCGGCTTGAAGTTGCGCAATGTGGGTACTGGTATCAGAATATGACAATTTTGGGGATCTAGGTACAACAAGAGTAACCAACTCCCGAACAAGGCCGTCATTTTTGTTCAAATTGTCTGCTAGCTTCAACAAACGACTCTTCGTTTCGCCATTTATTTTTGAGTTTTGAAGGAACGATCTAATTTCTGCTGCAATTAACGAAGCAAAGGCAAAAGCCCAACACAAATAACTGCCCTTCTGGTCATGAACATCAATTGAAACTCCACAAGTTAAATAATGAAACGACCTCGAGATGTCGTTAACCGACAATTCAATCACATGATTTGTGAAACTTTGCTCACTTATTTGGCTTAAACACTTTTCATATTGAATATTCAATCGTTTGTACTAGAACAAAGAACATGTACACGAATGATCATTACAATCAGTGTTGGAAGCGTTGGGGTGAGTTGGCCAACGCCCAACGAACGCGTTGGGAACGTTGGGCGTTGGCAAAAATTCTAGCGTTGGCAAACGCTCAATTTTTTTACAACGCAATTTTATATTGTATGTATGCTGTGTAAAATCAAGACGCCCCTTCGACATGTTATTTTTCTTGTTTAAAATAGTTTTCCACTTATCAATAAAGCTGCTTAACCCCGATGCGCCGATGCTAAAATTAGTGTGCGATTTCAAATACATTTGGCTTTCACGGTTAAACCACTTTCTTAAGTGGTTGATTTGACTAGACTAAATGAATAAGACGAATGTTGACTTCCTAAAACGGAAAATAAACACTATTTTCGTTCAGCAGGTTTCTCGAAATTGGCCTATCTAGGTGACCAATTTTGCGCTGTTTCTTTTAAAAAAATCGAGAAAATTACGCGTAGCGGACAAAGTGTTCGTAATCATCCAAAGATCGATTATATGAAAAAATTGATACATTCAGGGGCTTTAACTAAATATAAGTACCAAATTTGTCCAACCAAAATTTAGCGTTTTATAGCTCTAAACGTGTGATCCGCTAAATTTTCACACGTTTTGAGTCATAGAATCCTAAATATTGATCGGACGTGTTTGGTAAGTGCATTGAATTGAAGCCCTTTAACGTACCATTTTTTTTCTTATAATAATTTACTTTAAAAACCGCGAAAAAATGGTTTTTCACAAAAAAGCCTTCCGCCATAACAAAATCACGTCTAGCGAACAAAATATTCAGAATCATCCAAAGAGTTATTATCAGGAAAAAATGGTACGTTTAAGGGCTTCAATTCAATGCACTTACCAAACGTCCGAGCAACATTTAGGATTTTATGACTCAAAACTAGGGTCTCCAAGGTTAAAATCGAGAGTCTTAAAATCACTTTTAAAGCATGTGAAAATTTAGCGGATCAAACGTTTAGAGCTATAAAACGCTAAATTATGATTGGACAAGTTTGATACTTATATTTAGTTAAAGCCCTTGAATGTATCAATTTTTTCCCATAATTGATCTTTGGATGATTACGAACACTTGGTCCGTTACGCGTGATTTTCTCGATTTTTTTAAGAAAAACAGCGCAAAATTGGTCACCTAGATAGGCTTTTTTGAAGTGACAAAGTAAACAAAACTGACAAACTTTTTTTCCTTTTTTTTGCCTTTTTTTTGTCTATTGTTCTTTTTCCTTTGTTGTTTTCATTAGGGCTCAACGGTTGCCTCGCACCGAGATAGGTCAATTTCGAGAAACCTGCTGAACGAAAACAGTGTTTATTTTACGTCTTAGGAAGTCAACATTCGTCTTATTTATTTAGTTTAGTCAAATCAACCACTAAAGAAAGTGGTTTAACCGTGAGAGCCAAATGTATTTAAAATCGCACACCAATTTTAGCATCGGCGCATCGGGGTTAACGGACTTTTCATGCTAAATTATCTAATATTAAAGCCTTTCTTGATTTGTCATAAATTGCACAAGTGAGCCCATAATCTTTTATACGTTTTTTCTGCTGGTACTCGTTGGGGTCAAGTTTATTCAGTTTCAGTTCTACTTTTCGTAAAGTGGGCCTACTCTTAGGATCCGCGCGTACCATTGTTTTGACCAAAGAAAGAAGTTTATCATTTCTAACCAATCCTGACACGGAACCCCCATTTTGCATCTTGAAGTTTTCAACAGGTTCTCGTAGAAGAGTAATCGCGTCCCGTTCTTCGAAAAAACTCATAAGAATTGTAACACCAAGACCATGGATGTCTGTTAGTTCGGGAAGATTTCCGTTGGTTATTTTACCTTCGACATTTTTCTTAATCAGCGTTTCAGGCGCACAATACAGAGGGGTCACACCATTTAATCCGAAATCTGCGATTTTTGCCTTACCAGAAAAATCGATGAAAATGTTGCTTTTCTTTATATCTTGGTGAACATAATTATGTGATTTAAGGTGTTTTAACCCAGAAATAACTTCCAGAATCAGTGTTTTCAATTTGCTGAAGTTCCATTCTGGTTTCTCTGTCCATTCGCGAAGTGTCATTTGGCACAAAGGGGTTGCAATTACGAAATAAATATTTTTTTCAACCTTGGGAAAAATATCTGTTTTGAGTTGAATCCAGAACTCCCTAATGGGTAAAATGTTAGGGTGTTCAAATTTTTCTTGATCAAGGGCTTCAGCGCTCAAACCGAAAAAAATTATTTGCGTTTCCGATTGGGACTTACACATCAACATTTTCTTCTGATATTCTTGTGTAATATTTATAACTTTTGCTGCTATTTGCTCTCCGTGAATAACCCCTTTGTAAACTTCGCTGGTTCCGCCTTTTTTATAAATATTTTTCATTGGAACTCGAACACCAGAATTTTCAGTTCCAATAGTAAATTCATCGAGTCTATCTGAACATAATTGACCACATGATAAGTTGCAACAAGATGGTCTGGTCAAAAAATAGCCATCTTTGTTTTGATTTAAAGGCATATTTAAAACAATAGTCAAAAATATCAGTTGGTTTAACATCTCATAGTTCTTGAATCGATAGCCGTTCATCAAAGGGTTCCAACCATTACGAAACAGTTTTTCAATAAGTCTTTTTTTATCTCCTTTATAAATCAAAACAAAGAATATCATATTCTCGTTGAAATCGCATCCTATGAAGCGTAAGCATGTTGCGCTAGTTGCAAATTCGAACATCTCGGAATATAATTCGAAATGCGATTCCAAGTTGTTTATATGAACGAAGGAACAAATCTGTGTCACATGCATTATTGGTCTGAACCCTAATTCCATTGGAAGTGTTAACGCTTCGTAAAATTGTATTTTCGTTTGTCTGGATTTCATCAAATTCAAAATCTTGAAAAATATTGAAACGAGTTTATAGTTGGTTGGCGTATTCTCCCAATTGCTAAGGAGCAGTTGGAAAAGGTGATGGCCACTGTTAACGGACGACCAATCGTTCTCCTTTAAAAATTCTTTTTTAGGGAAAGCGTCTTTCAGAGAATCGAAAGGGAATTTTCGAAGAAAACGTTTTTACGACAAAATTTTGGTCATGGAAATTCGTTAATAATAATACAGTCATTCATTTATGGGACGTTTTCGAAAATAGCGTTCGAAAAAGGAGCATCGTCACAAAAAGGTCCATTTTTCTATTAGAATGGCGCCATTTTGGCCAGAAAATTGTCCGAAAAAGGAGCAATCGTACAATAAATGAGTAAGGAATGTATTTGTTTTTTGATGAAAACTTTTTTCCAGAACCTTTTTTCGCAGATTATGTAAAAACAAACATTCGATAGTTTTACAGTAAAAATGTTTTCGACAAAAAACTAATGCCTACCGTGCAACACCGTAAAGTTGAGCTTAACTGTCATGATCCGTTTGGGACACATCTGTCCCAACGCACGTTTTCTCGAATTAAATCGCGAACGGTTAATGATATAACCAAACGGCAAACGGATTATAAATCTACCAACGAAATTACGTTTTTTTTATACTTTTTTATTATTTTTTTTTTTACCCCCAGGACTCATAATGGACTAAATGTACCTAAGATTATCGAGATAATTTGTGTTAATGTTAATAGAANGGTTTCTACGTTTAATTTAGAGTGGAAAATATTTTTGTTACATAGCCCTAGTATGTATCAAACAGCTACAATTAGGCAAAAGTGTAATTGAATTTTAGCCAGAGAACATATTTCGAGTGGGATAAATCATTTCAAATACAACCAAAGTTCTCGCTTCAATATAACGCAAGTTCTCAACCAACGGTGATTCACAGTGTGTAAACACAATTTTACACCGTGTGCGCCGTTATGTTTTTCCCACAGTGTTTTATTATATAAACGGTCCAATGAGTTCATATACATGTATATATATATATATTATATTATATACATGTTTATCTTTATACATACCCTCACCAGTTATTTTAACAATTTTTGAACCAAAACGTTTCGAGATTTTTAATTATCTTACCAAAGATTGTTGTGAAAAATAACGGCGCACCCGGTGTATGTAATTTAATTTATCATTTCAAACATTTCTGCGACTTTTAATTGTGTTACACTAGATGCGCTCTTATCCTATTTGGCCGGTTGTAAAAAATGGAAGAAGTACCCAAATGGCGGCACCCATTTCTCATCCCTTTCCACTATGCGCTCCTTTCGGTCGCTTTTTTGCAAATAATGATAATAAAACAAAAAATGCTTTCCGTAAAATTTATTTATAAATATAATTTCGTAGTTTAGAAAAAAATGACAAAAGTAATGAAAGAAACCGAATTTTGATAAAATTATCACGAAAATGGGATTAATGAATCGTCTTTTGTGATTTTTCGTAACAACTTGTTATACAATTTTTTTTCTTAAATATTTTCAGAAATGGTTTGCAAGTAGACTAGTATAAAAAAATAATAATCTACCGATAGGTTAACCCAACAGATAACATTAAAGTCAAATTTCAACTGATTTTCTCAAAAATTGACTAAACTACATGTCAATCGTCTTTTGTGATTTTTTTTAATAACTAGCAACACAATTATTATTATGTGATTTAATTGCTCAGAATCGAATTCCGCACACCGTAGTAATTATTAAGCGACAATCGTACCATTGCATTAACGCGACAGCTAGTGTCAAAGTTAAAAACACTCCAAATTTCATCAAAATACAACTTTTCGACTTCTTTCTAAAAAAATAAATATAATATCAGAAAAAAAAAACTATTGTCAAAAACTGCGTAAAGGGTCCAAGTTTACCACTGCATACTCGAATCCCTAATTTTCGCAATGAATCAGCATTTTTTTAATGATTTTCGGCGTTGGTACAAATATTTGTACCAACAGCCCGCAGGAGTTAAGGTTGTCAAAGTTCTAAATTTTGAAGAACACAAAAAAAAACGCAGAAAAGTTTCGAATATATTGATGAAATTGTTCGTGCATTGTTTTATCAATTAGATATTTTGAGCGGAAGTGAAAACCACGAACATCATTCCATTTGTCCCGTTCCAATCGTGTTTATACAAATTATTATCAAATTTGGAAATTAATTATCATAAATTACCTGTTACAACTTTCAGAAAGGTTAACTATCAAAGGTCGCTCAAAACCGGGTCATGTACCATAACATTATTGTATATGGGACATACAGTATGTCACATACTGGTACATACAGGTCATCGTGAGCTAGTCATCCATGCTTTTCGATATCATTGCAATAATTTGAAAATCTAATAAAATGTTAGGAAAAATAAACCGCTTCTTTTAGTTCGTGCAATCTTTTGGTGAAAGAGTTTCAATTGGTACTGGATGATTCATTTCGTACCAATGCTTCAATTAGTTTTGAGCTAGTGTTAAAAGAAGCACCACTACTAGTTGAAGCATTAGTACCAATTGAAGCATTTAGTACCATTTGAAGCTTTATTACCAAAATATCGCGCGAACTACAAGAATCGCATCCTGAGGATGCTAAAATAGCTTTAATCATATAAA
>SCLG01000344.1:221565-344563 GCA_004367875.1 Oikopleura albicans | reverse complement strand
TCCCCGCAAGAACCCAGATCGAACTTGTGAATGGTACAAGCGAAAAGAAATCGCCGACTACGCTAACTTCGGTTGTCAAGCTATTAATGATACTGTTACTGAATAAAACACGCCTGCAACATAAAAATATCGCATAGGGAGCTTAAAACATGGCACTGACATACACCTCGGTTTTCTGACTAAAAAAATAATAAACGCGCTTCGTGTCTATTTCAAAATTTTTGCCATTATTTTAAGCAGCTAAATAGTAAAACTCTTCTAAATATAACAAAGGCATTTAAATGTTGATTAAATACGCCAAATAAGACGACTAAGAGAACAGTATTTTACTCTAACTGAAAACAGTCCACTTGTCGTACTGTACAGCATGTTTTAGCTATAGTCATAATGGCGTAAAAAACTCGGCGGCAAAACCTAGGTAGACAGTTTTATATACACATTTTAATATAATGTTTATTACAAAATATTAACATTGTATACACACGACTTGTTTTTCGTCGATTTAAGGCATAAGGCACCCCGTAGTGCTAAACGAATATTTCTAACCCCCCTCACCTTTTCGAGAAAATTTCATTAACGGTATCGCCGATAATTTTTGCCGACCGGTTGAATAAAAAAATAAAGATTTTGTTTTAACAATTAAATCTGCAATGTCTAAAAACGCGTTTTCAAGCAAAAACAAATACAATTAGAGAAAATGTTTTTTTTTGTTAAAAAGTTTTACAAATTCGGTGAATAAATTTTACTAGGAAACAAAGTCGGCTGATTTGAATGTCGTTATACCAAATGATGTGATTGGCTCATTCAGCGGATCTCCGGTTGTCCACGTTTTGCTTTCGAAGTCGTACATTTCTATTGAACTCAATCTTCCGTTTTTGTTATGTCCACCTACAACCACTAAAGAGTTCTGAAAAATAGCTAATCCGTGATAACTCCTTGGGCACTTCATGAACGGCAAACTCAACCAAAAGCAGTTATAAGTTCGCGTTGTGTCGAAAAACTCAACCGTTGAAAGATATTCTTTCTCATTCCAGCCTCCCGAAACATATATAATGTGGTCATATATTCTGGCGCTAGCTCCGCTTCTTCTTTTGTTCATACCGTTTATCTTCGCCCATGTATTGGTGTATGGGTCATATTTTTCAATGGTGTTTTTTGATTCTACAGGAAATCCCTTGCATATTCCACCTAGCACATAAACCTGTCCATTGCTAGGATCTGTAACGCAACAAGCTGCTGTCCGCTCTTCATTCATTTCAGCTACTTTGTTCCACTCGTTATTCGTCGGATTAAATATTTCCGCTGTACAGGGGGAGCGCGTGAGAAAGGACAGCGTACTAAGGGACGCTTGTGTTTAATAAGGAACCAACGGGCTAAACAAAAGACGTTTTATATGCGAAATCATTATTTCTCAAAATAAGGGACGAGGTCCGTTTTTGTGTGAAATAAGTTTTTTTAGGAAAAAAAACGCAATGTCATGAACCATTTTTTTAAAGCATGACAAATCAAATACATCTTAAATTTATTTTTTTTTTCAAATCAAAAACTATTTCTATTAGCTAATCCGTACTAAACTATTCTACTAATGGCCTTGTGGTGCTTTAATAAGGAACAGGTGCTAATGGTTAGTTTTTCAGATCAGAGGACAATCTTTTATTAAGCACTCCCCTGTATCCAAAAGGTTCTTGGACAAATCTCGCCCACCAATTGCCATAATGTGATCTTCACCGTGTATTTTTAAAACAGTTGCGGTGAGCAGACTGCGTGCCTCTGACATACTCGGTACTTTGTTCCATTCTTTCTTTGTAACGTTAAATGCTATTACATCTGATGATGTGCTATAATTCACATCGCCGCCCATCACATAAATTCGCCCTTGAAGGTAGACCACAGCATGACGTTCTCTGCCCCATCTCATTTCCGGCATTTGTTTCCAGGTTGAATTTGGTGCGTTTGTCAGGTATTCCATAGTCGTTAGAGATTCAGACCCGTTATATCCACCAACTTTAACCAATATTTCCCGTTCTTGAAGTTCCAATTTGCAATTATTTGCCTCGACCAATTCAAAATTGTCAATAATTTTTTTCTGTTTAGCAATTGACTGAGTTTCTTGATCATTTGCCCTTTTAGAATCTTGGGTTTTTTGATTTTCCATATCTCCAGATGAATTGACAGACGATTTCGACGAACCAATTGAAATATTATCGTAAATGGTCGGCAAATCTTCCACTTCGAGATTTTGAATTGAACGCCTACTTGTTAGATCATCCGAAAAACTTGAATCCGACTCGTCCATTCTCAAGTCATCATTTAGAAAACCCTTTAGACTTTTTTTAGCTTCTTTTTGAGATTTAAAAATGCTTATGACCCGCTTTTCGTCAAATGGTTCGGCTGATTGACGTACAAATGTGATCATTTCATCGAATAGTTTCATAATGACCAGTTTTGCAGCTTCAGATCGCTTAACATCAAATTTAAGCTTCGCATCATGCTTAAGGTCATTCCGAGTTTGCCCAACTTCATGAAATGCTGGAAGCCAGCCGCCGCAAACTTGACCTTTATCGTCTAAAACGACAAATTTTTCATTCTCAATTTCAAATATGTCGCATTTATATAAAATCGCCTTTGTAACGGTTAAAAATTATATTAGTTTCTTAACTTCATGTTATAGTCTATAGCTTTTAGGGTCCGAGGTAAACTCGCAGAAGGGCTAACGTGAATTATAGAAAAAAAATCACGGTAATCCAATCACTACCGCTAAATTACCAATCTAACCTATCTACTTAGAGTTTCACTTCAAAATATGTTCGTAGTACTTTAAGGTTGAGTTCTATGTTGAAATTATGTTGAAAGTTAAACATAACACTTACTTATTAACACCTATGTTACTGTAACATAGGCTATGTACTTTAAGTAATAGTTATTGTATATAACTATTAGTTATTGTATATAACTATAAAATATATAAAAATAGTTATTGTATATTATATTCTAAACCGTAGCCTTCATAGCAGTAATGTCGATTTGGCGTTCTTGCGATTTTGATGTTTTTGGGGTTAAAAAGGCTAATGAATGTTCGGCCATTACATCCATCATATCCAACTTTTCCTTTGAACCTGCCGGCTTCAATCCTTTTTCTACCGTGGGAAATAACTCTTGGGAAACCAGCCGTTCAATTGGTGCCATCAACTCCTCTTGATTTGTAACCCATTGTTGATTTTTCTGCCAATAACGTTTCAAAATTGCCAACATAAGAGCCTGGACGGCTTTTTCGACATAATAAAAAGCTGAAAATTTCATATTTACATTTCTAATCTACATGTCTAACATTTTATAACGTGCAGATTTTATTTTAAGTAGCAATAAAAATTCACTAAAAACCTGACCTTTTTATACGAGTTTTAATAAAACATGTACATTTTGCTGTTGAGTTAAATTAGGTTTATTTTATTCCGATCAATTCTAACTTTACTCACAAAAGTAGTAAGATGACGTAAAAATGATATTCAATAGTTTTTACATAAAATCACATTTAATACACAAAAATAGCCTGATAAAAAAAAATAAGTTCAAGGTTTACCTTGTTCGATCCGACGGTGATTTTCGTGGCGTCGGTTTTGTTGCAATTCCGTCAAAGTTGTGAAATCAGTCTTAAATGAAGCCGAATCATCATCAGTTGTTTGATTGATTTCGAGTTGGCGGGAGTTCATTTTTTATGGTTAACTAATGAAACAATAATAATTAAAGTGTTAATTCATTAAATTACACAGTACCTGATTTTAAAACGCGAAAAAAATTTTTAGCGGAAATGAATATTTCTCCTTAAATGGGCACTTTAAAGGGGGAGGACTGTAATACAAAAATATTTTAAAAGAAGGAAAGCGCCTTTCGATGATTTGCTTTTCGGTGATTGGCCAAGCGCGCTCAAAAAAGACCAATGACAGGCCACATAGGTCTCAGACGCGCTGTCAAGCAACGTTACCAAAAAGTGGTAACATTATTTTTTTCGCGTTTGAAAATCACTACGATACATCACCTTACCACTTGAATTGATTTTGATTTTAATGTCCAATTTCCGCTTAACCGGATAATGTGTTAAATATTGACCTCAAATTCGAATTCGCCGTGGTCAAAATAGTTTTAGTGATAATTTTTGCGCTAATGGGAGGTACCAAAAGTATTAAAACCTGTAACCGTATGTCACTTTCCGGTTAACCAAAAATTAATTTTGACAAACAAATTACTGAGATCAACAAACAAGGCGAATACAAAACCAGATCGGGGATAGCTCATATGATTTGGCACTGTCGGAGCCGCAACAGGATATTAAAAACGAAGCCTTAGGTGTAAACTTTTCAAAGAAATTTTACGTTAAAACATAAATTATGGTTCATAATTTTCCGCGTCATAATCAAGGTCGATATATAGGCTTTAGACGACTAAAGATTAAAGACTAACAAATTCTACCAAGGAGCAATCCTGGCAACGATTTCTGAAAATTTGAAAGGCCCAAAATTTTTGAGAATGACGGAGGAAATTAATTTTTTGATAAAAAAAGTCTTACCGTTGAGCTTGATTTTGGCGTCAAAAATAATAGTATTTTCTCTTTTAAATCTGTTATCAAATTCAGAATGCAAAGAAAAATTGATAAATGATTTACCTGTTAGCCACACCAAGTTCAATTTTTTGTAATAAAAGTAAATAAGATTGTTTGCCCATCATGTTCAAAATGGTCGAATCATTGTTCAAAATGTAATTTACTTTTATAATTACCCTTTGCATGTAATCCCACTCAAATTAACGGTCTACAGGGGTCACCATATAAGGGACGCTTTCGTTTTATAATATGGGCTATACCAATAGATAACAAAAACCCTATAAAAGGGTCAATTTGAGATTTTCAGTTATAATTTCCGAATTATAAATCATAATTATGACAACAGAACAATTTTTGCCTTTAAAAACGTGTGAGTTATACTAAGGAGTCTGAGAACAGATTTGATAGCTTGTTTTATTGATCAAAACCATGAAAAGTATAAACTGTGCAAGTAAATGATCTATTTTTATATGGACTTCTTTCTGCTTTCGTCGCCAGTCAAATCCAAATTGGCATTTGTAATTTCATTTATATCGCTTAAACTATCCATCCGCTAGATAACATTGATTAATATTGGGGTTAATATTTTACAGTCGTGGAACCCATATCGTTACACTTTTATATCTCGGACACTATAACGATATGGGTTAAACTTTCAGCATATAAGCTATGGCCCACGGGCTATAGCTTGAAGCGTAAATTACGATTATCGCCTTATTAAATACTCGTCATTAATCTGAGAAAATATTTTTTAACATACCTAAAGTTCATACTAATTAACTTGATCGAGCAGAATTCAATTTATTACGCAAAATTAAAAAAAAATAACAAAAATATCTATTTTATTTTGTTCAATGATCCATAAGGTCGACTAAATTTGCTATCGGAAAGTACATGTATTCTCATTAAATTTTGTGCTGGCTTTTTTCAGAGTTCTAAAATCTCGTGACAATTTTTTTTGGTATTTAAAATTTCGGAGTACGTGAAGACTTTTTTTTGTTTTGTGAATTGTCCTGCCTGACACTTTCGGCGTGAGTCATAAAACCAAAATCGGTTAAGTTAACGGGTGTCAAAATAAACATTAAACGGACATACTAATGTAAGGTCGGAAAAGTACCTTATCGTGCATTGAGCATTGTTGACGAGCATATAATTCTTGCATTGTTTTGCGCTGTATGACTTCGGTATACGCCGTTATGAATCGCGACTTTTGCTCCGACAACGGGATGGAATTAATCGTATCGATAGCAATATTGAGACAGAAATGGGCTTTACGGTTCACTTCCGTCAGGGCCATTAAAAAGTGCAGGTCAGATACTTTCAAGTGAATATTCTTCTCGCCAAGTGCCTCTCTGTCGGAGAAATGATAACGATAGTATGGCATAATTCGAATTTATATACCTAGGTAAGTTGCCTATTTACATAGACTTCGGATTTACATACGGTATGTAACATACCGCACTATTCACATATACCACGCTTTTTACCGCACTTTACCACACTATTATTACACAATTATCATGGTATACCACACTATTACCACATTATTACCACACTATTTACTACCACATATTTTACATACTACACTATTATTTTAGGTCATTATGTAGCTTGCCCCCACGCGGTGGCTCCCCGTAAAAATACATTAACGGTAAAATAACACTGCACCCATTAAAAGATATTTAGTATCCCACAAACAGGATTTAATGTTAAGTAACATCTTGTTTTACAGAATAAAATGGCGTTTAAAACAAACTGTTTATCAATTATATTTGGTACTTTGAACATTAAAAATACATTTCAATTAACTTCACTAATGAAAACAGATAAAAAAAGATAAGTGCATTTCTGATACAATTTTTTTAACATGATATATTTGATGTTTTTAATTTGAAGATTAAGCGACATATAATATACCGTATATGTTTTACATATACCGTATATCATATAATCATACAATTGACTTTTCTACTTTAACTACATATACGGTATACACCCCCTGCGCTGTTATCTTGCAACTATCGCATGGAAAAAATCCGCAAGATAACGGAGCGAACGGGGACATCTGCAAGATAACAGCGCAGGGCTTAACATATAAAGATAGGGATTCCTGGAAAATTGGCCGAAAAAAATCTGCAAGATAAAGGAACCAACGGGAAAATCTGCAAGATAACGGGTGACAAGATAACAGCGCAGGGGGTGTANCCGCTTGATTGAGTACAATATGGACTTGAGTACTTGAAAGTGAAAACGAAAATCAATTTCGTTTGTTCCACAAAGGACAATTTAATACTAGTTCTTTGAAGTTATGCCAGATTAGCCTCGTAATGTATATACATTACACTTTATGATATGCAATACAAATTAAAAAGAAAAAAATCGCGCAAAAGTTCTTGGAAAGTTGTCACATCCATTATGACAATTAAAGGCAAATGCGGTGATGGTGCCGATCATGGGCCAGATGCTTTTGAATATTTTTTTACAAAGTGCTTGGAATGGTATATTGCGTATGACTGGGTTAAGTACTCACGGAAACCGTTTTTTCAATCCTGGATTAGTTTTTTTTGTACCGTATGTACGACCTAAGCCATTTCAGCAAAATGAGAAGGGCGCTAAGGATTGGGTCAAGAGCAAAGTTAATATGTGAGTTGGTTATTTTTTGCCATACCAGTTAACTTAGCGCCTCTTTCATTTTGCTGAAATGGCTTAGGTCGTACATACGGTAGTTTTGAAAACCACCAAAAAAGGTGACCTTTTTAACGCTAAACCTTTTTAACCCCAT
Organism: Oikopleura albicans; assembly: GCA_004367875.1. Taxonomy (NCBI): domain Eukaryota; kingdom Metazoa; phylum Chordata; class Appendicularia; order Copelata; family Oikopleuridae; genus Oikopleura; species Oikopleura albicans. Next base: position 337,184 of record SCLG01000344.1, on the reverse strand, counting down.
TTAACGCTAAAGAAAAAATGCCAAGGCGAGAAATTTACCACTGAATTTTCAAACCGGTTAATTTTGAACCGGTTCTTTCAATTTTCAACTATTTTAGGCCGTAAATCACGGTCCGTGAGCTACATATGTGGGTTAACAGCTCCCAGGAGTTACGGTGTCTCTTCAGTTTACTATTTATCAGTTCTCGACGCGTTTCCAAAGGGTAAACAGAGTAGGATATTGTAACCGCGTCGCCATGCGGCACAACTAACGCACCAACAGAAAGGCAGCGTGATTATACAAAGAAGATTGATGCAAAAATAAATACTTATCAAAACTCAAATTATAATTGAAAAACATGAAAATGGACTTTTTAATTCGGGTTTAACGTCATGGTCTACTCATAAATTATGGATATTTTTCTGGATAAGATTTTCGGATATTTTACAATTATGTCCTGTACGATGTGTAACGCCCGAGAAAATTGCTTGGACGACTTCTTGGTGCAAACCGCCGCCATCTTCTCGATAGTAAATCTTCGGCAGTGGGCAGTTAAACTCACTCAATTGGTGACTTGGCACTAGATAAACTAAATATGAGATGTAAAACGCATATGAGATGCACGCATAAATTTTTTGAACCTCAAATTGTAACGATTTGGAGTTAAGAACTGTATAGGAAATATTTGCCGAGACCGAATTTTTGGTCTTTATTCGCTTTTTTGTGGTCTAAAAGAGCAACAAAGCATTTCACATCTCCGAACTAAATAGATGACGACTTGCACAATAAGCAAGTTAAAAAATCGCAAGATTCGACGAGCAAATATCGTTTTTACTAAATACTGTGAGCGGGCCATTCTCAGCACAAATGATTCAAAGTTTTGAAATCGGCGTTCCACTTTTTGATTGTGGTAAATTTNACGTTATACCAAACCTACTTTCGACAAATAATACTTGATTCATTGTAAACGTTATCCACTTTTCTACGGTATCCTTTTTCAACGTTTTTTTGATGCCTTTTACACGTTATCCTTTTTCCACTTTTATTTTTTGATGCCTTTTCCGCGATATCCCTTTTAAGACAGACTCTGGATATGCGCTCTTTAGATGTCACATACAGTATGTCTATCTGGAGGTGCATATCTCTCTGGACGTGCAGGTTTTGTATGACATACATACATATCTGGTTTGGAAAATTCATTTTGTCCAGAATGTTATTTTTAAAAACAATTTAAAAAAAATTATTTTTAAAAACAACAGTTTTTTCGGTTTGATATTTGATACATTGGGCCATAGACTATAGCCCATAGTCTATGGCTTAACCCTCAAGCACGACCCCCGGACGTTTGTCCGGCCCCGGGTGAAAAAGTTGTTAAATGACTAAGAATTGAAAACCAACATAATAATAATAATCGATTATACAGTTGGAGACCAAATAAAAATACGTCCGGCCCCGTGCTTAGGGATGGGCTTAATAATCGTGCTTGGGGGTTAAAAAGAAATTTTCAAATCTATTGCCAATACGAAATCAAAGGCTTTTTTTCATACCCTATACCTCACTGTCCATGGAAATTAACGGCATATTTCCGGTACAAGTCATCTCCTCGGCTGTATTGTCGGCTTGTATTGACGTGACAGTGTAATCGAATCGTGAACCCCCATTGGTTATAAATGGTGTTTTGCTTTTGGTAGTTGGGAATTTTATGACGCGTAATTGATGCTAGGTCGAATTAGATTTTGAACCGAATTATTTATGTAAAATAGCTACTTTTATAGATAAAAAACTGTTTACAATTTGCTTGGAATCTTTTGAAATTCCCACCTAAACTTCTAGTTTTGGGCGCGTTTTTCTCGGTTAAGACAACACGGGAGAACTCTTCGAATGCTTCTTCAAGAGTATTGATGAAGTAATCAATCGTTGATGGAACACGTTCGATATCTCCAACCCACCAGTAGATCTCGACACCAATAAAGGAACACAAAATTAGTATCATGAACGCCGGCAAAAACCCATAATGCTGGAGACCGACTTTACTTTCCTAAAATATTTTGGTTAGAAAGAGTTGCAGGGTTTTGAAAATCCAAGTTGTATCTAAAATACAACCGGTAAAATTAATTATAACATACCCAGATGATTTCGCCAGCAGGAGTCACGTTATAGTGAGCCAAATGTGACCAACAGAATTGAGTAATATATGGAATATCTATATTGTGATCCCATTTGTCCGACCCGCTCGCTTTGAAATCAGGAATGCCCTTTAAAAGGTACACGAATATGGTTATATTGCCACAATTTCGGGAAAATACAAAAACAAAAATTCGAAGAAAGACTTTTTCCGATATTTTATCCGAATACAACGGTTTGTCGTGAAATAAGCTTCGGTTATATCATTCATCTTTTTATTTATTTCACCATAACATGCTTTAAAAACGTCGTAAGAATTCAATTTTTGTAAAAATGTAAATGGCTATTTACCGGTTAGAACTTATCCAACCCAGTTTTCTCAAAATTTATTTCATAAAACTTATTAGATTTGAAATATGTTTTCATTGGTGACCAATTTTCCTTTACTCTTAGACCGTCTCTTGTATATAAATCAGGACAAAAACACACAATAAAAAGTACGAACACCAATGGCACTCCTATTGTTACTTGGATGGAATTTCAAAATTGAATTTTTTTCTCTTTCAATTTATTATTTTGTGAAAATATTTGTTTCTGAAAATCACCCTATCTGAAGTTTTCCAGCCATGCAAAACAAAAATAATGAAAAACTTGTCAATTTTTGCACCAGGGTGTTTTTCTGAGCTAAAATTTTCTGACACCGCACAGAAGTCTCAAACTTCCTCCGGTGTGTCAAATCTCAAAATTTTCCGCTTTTAATTCTAAAAAAATTCTTAAAAAAAATCGAATTTGGGGAAGAATTGCATCACTTTCAAACGAAGAAAAATAATTGTGAAAGAAAAAAGCGATGGAGTTCTTCCCCCGATGTCTATTAATTTCTAGAATAAAAAACGGCAAATTTTGAACTTTGACACACCGTATTCGTATCAAGAATCTAGAAGGCCCTAAACAGCCGTCATTTTCCATTTTGAAATTCCTATTCAAAGCTAATAATTCGATCGCCCCGGAAGTGATACTGATGTTCTCTTTGTTTGAATCCTCTTGCAAGTAAATCCATGCTTGTGATTTTCGTTTATATTTTTGGGAGAAAAAATGTGGCGCATTATGACCGCATTATGTATCGCAATTTTTTGTTGTTTGTGGCCTCGCACATAACTTTTATAGCTATACATTTTGATATAATACGCGCTAATCGCGCTGATTAACAAGATGATGGAAAGGTAAATTTAAACATGAAACTAATAACAGTCCCCACTTGCCTAAACTCGTCATCACTTATTCGTGTGTGTTTTATTGAAAACGAAAAAAGTCAGAAAAAATAATAGGAAATCAAATTAAGCGCATCTACACCGGGTCCTTGCCGGAAAATCCTAAAATACACAAGGTGTGCCGTTTAACCCGCAGTCTAAAATTTTCACGAACCTGTTAACGGCAAATATGCTTGTTAACTCTCAGGGGAAGGACTTTTTGATAACCCGTAGGGGGAAATTGTGTGCACGTTTGCACGCACTTAAAAATTCACAATAATTCGCAATAATTATGATAAAATGGTGAAGCCAAGTTGTAGAACTCGTCAAACTACGTCGATCTGACTATTAAGAAATTAGGGCCCCCTAGAGAGCTGTTTGAAATATCAAACCCACGCAAAAAAAAAATACCGCCAATGGAATTTTCTCGAAAAGTTGCTTCTGTAGGGATATTTTTAGTCCTTGAAAATAGCGTCCCTAACGTGAGTAAAGGATATAGGTATTAAGGCCAGGAGTCATACAAGAAGTTAGAGTACTTTCACTCGTTTCATTCCAGTACTGGCCAAGCTTCGGTAACATGGGGTAAAGGCGATTAGGCGGATATAATAACAAGTTGGGTTAACTCCTACGAAACATTTCATATTGAGAAATATCGTCAATACTTGACGGAAAATTACTTTATTTTGGCTACTAATAGGTACTAATAGCATTCCTTTATATAATGTCCCATTTCGATTCTGCGACTCACACGGTGTGAAAATGTAAATAGAAAATTAATATATATATATTATTATATAAATATATATATAGGCACATAGTATAGATCACATATGTTCCAAAGATTTCAAAGACGTCAGCCTAACAAACTGATGATCCGATATTATAAAATTGTCCTACAGGTGCGTTATACATTTCATTTCAAAAACAGATCATAGCGGTGCGGCCACAAGAAATATTTTTTTTGCTTTCTCGGTGGTGAGTTTACTATTTGTTTCATCTAATTTCCGTGGTGAGCCCGTAGGAGTTAAGAAGCTGAAAGATAAGTTCGCGTTTTAAGTTTCGTTATGAGTCGTCAAATTACTTTCGTAAAAATGGCAAAAGAGGAAATTCGGAACTCGTCGGAGCTTATCGAAGAGCAATTGAAGAAGCAATACCTTCAAAGTCAGGTTTGTTACGAATACACCACATGGCAACCGTTATGTTAACACCCGATATTTCAACCAAATTCCGTTTTTTTTGGAATTTGGTGAACTTCGGTTTACGCCCACGCCTTACCCCTGCTGTTATTTTGCAGTTTTTTTCACTTCGCTCAGTTTTCTTGCGGGAATGTTTTCAAGGGATAGTTGCAAAATGCAGGGGTGTACGGTACCGTGACGGTGACCGTGTACCTGTTCTTTATTTACTTTTGCACGAAACTACCATTTTTTGTTACTTTTTACTTCAGGGGTTAGATTGTGAAGTTTATTGTAAAGATATCGTTGTGCCATATTAGCCATTCTACATTTCAAAATTAATTTAAAAGACTTTGGCGGGTTTAATGAGGCACACCGGTAAACACGAGTTAAAGATTGTAACTTCTGAACATGCTGTAAAGTTTTATTTTTCGAACTTCTAATTATTCGATTAAGCAAGTTTTGACCGTACATTAACGTATAAATCAATGACAATGAACAAGTCACAGACGGATCGTTCCTGATTTTAATGGAATATTAATGTCTCCGTCAAGATGTGTGTTTATTCAAAAAAAACTTAGTGCACAACTTTCGCTACTTTTTAATAGGATGAAAACGCTACGAATTTAAAGCACATATATCCCTCAAATACACCACCTGCGCCGTTATAATACCACCATAAAATTGCAAAAATTGGTAACATAATGGAATTTTGCTAACATAATAGGGTTGGGAGTTTGGTTTTAATTATTAATAATAATGGGAAATCGAAGTTCATTAAATCCTAAAAAATGGTAACATAAAAGAATTTTGGTAACATAACGGGACAGGTGGTGTTTATAAAACCTCCTGTGATGTTACTTTGTCACATGTTATCTTGCATTTTGTTTTTGCTCGGTTTATCAGAAAAACGCCTGCACACAGCGCCGTTAACTTACAGCTTTATTTAAAAAAAAAAATTAAAAACGGTTATTGAAAACTTGTAACTTATTCTTAATAAAACTGGCGGTAATTATGAGAAGCGGGTAAATTAGCGGTATAATTTTGGCCAAAAAGAAATTTGGGGGAAAATTTCACATTTTTCGAAACCATGAGTTACGGTATTATACTATGGACATAAAGAAGGTCCGGACTGTAATATGGTATTATTATTAAAAAAAACTATTGAAGTAAAAAAATTTGTGCTCGTTATGTTTGCTCATTTACAGCACCATGTAGAAAAGTGACTTAGTCGTGAAGAAAGTGGTTATTTAAACAATCTTGTCATTTGAAAGTCAACTCCATCATGTTCGAAACGGGTGATCGAAAGTCGGTTAATTCATCAGTGTTCCATTGCGGTGCTGACACCAAAAAAGCGAAAAAAGACACAAGAAAGGAAAATAATATTTGAACTTGAAAGTTTGAGTTTCTCGCTTTTGTTAGTGGAAACACGGCGAATAAAACTATCTTGGACCTAATTAACTCCTACGATCCCGACAGTGTCATATGGCACTGTTTTCATTTATTTCGTTAAGAGCTCGAAATAGATAGAAGTTATGCCCCATTGGGTTTTTCTATTCGTTTGATATGCTTATCACGGTTATTTTTGTTAAAAATTACTTTCCGATTTACCGGAAATCAACATCCGGTTCCCGGTTTTTATACATTATTATCTCTTATTTTACGCTAATAAGAACGTGTCTAAGAATTCCAATAGACATATGAGACCCAGCTCGTCATTTTGATTTCATGGACTTATTGGGATAATTAGACACGGCCTGACCCATTAAAGCAACAGTGCCATGTCACATAGCCTATGTGGCACTATCGGGAGCGCACCAGGATACTAAAGCTGGGAGCATAAGTGTAAACATAGATTATGTAAAACAGAAACGCCCAATAAAACGGTTACCACGAGTTTTGGCGTTTTTGGCCAGAAAACTTCTCCATAAATTAAAAACTTCAATTTTACCCTTTGAAATTTTCTCGAGAAATTTTTTTGATATCATGTGGTATTTCGGGACTGTTCAGGTTATATCTAATCCGTATGCGTCAGTTTTGTTTATTTCTTCCAAATAAATTACAAAGTATTCTGAACTTAAAGTTAGAGAATTAGTATATGGATTTAGCGTTAGGGTGTAAACATATTTTTTGAAGAGAAATATGAAGTACATACGTAGTAAACATTGTCGGTTTAAGTTAACAATTTTATGAGTAAAATCTCTTAGAGGTTTTTACCTCGAAAACTAATAGGGGTAATATGTACACCGCCTAAGCAGTTATCCGGCCGGTTTCACGAAAAAAAATATGCTGGATAGCTGCGTTCAATGCCGAATATCGGCGCAGCTGCGGACAGTGCGTAGGCGGATTGCCTGAAACATTTTTGAGAGAAAACTGGCCGAATAGTTGCACAGGTGGTTATATGATTTTTTTTTGGAAAGCGAGAAAAAAATTGAAAAACTAACAGAAAAAGGATGAATTTCAAGTTTTTTTTTGTTACTCTTGGCGTAAGGTTTGAGATTAAATAAACAACTCTCAAAACACAATGTAATAATTTTGTCAATTCAGAATTGAAGGATTTTAAAGATTTAAAAAGTCGGTTAATTCATTAGTGTTCCATTGCGGTGAAAAATAACACAAAAACCGACCGAAAAAAAATAACGACATATGGAGTGAAAATTATATTTTTGAACTTGAAAATTTGTGTTTATCTGTCGTTAGTGCGATTCCTACACACAAGTTAGCTAGTGTGGTAGGTGGCCATGACCGTGTATATTTGTGGTACCGTGTGTGTGGGGGGGGGGAGCGAGTCAGATTTTTTTTTTATATTTTCTTTACATTTTTTTTTTTGAAGAATCGCATAAAAAAACGTGTGGTGGTATTCAGCGTTCATCATATGATTGGCCATGGTATGGTCGCTATCACAATTTTTTTTTCTTTATTTCTTTCTTTTCTTCATTATTTGTGGCGAGGCTAGTGCAGTGCTTGAGGAGGTGTTTTTCCTGGCGTCATGAAGACTGCCAATAGGTGTCGCCCGACGCAAAATCTAAAGCAAACGGGGAAGTTCTCGCCCGCGTCAAGCTAACAACATACTATCATATAGCTTGTTCGGCCTGACAAGAGATTAGAACGCGAGTCTGATACCATACCCTGCCCTTTTTTTTTGTTCTTGAGGTCAAAACTTAATTACGTTTTTGTGAACAACATTTGGTGTCAGAGATAAAACAACAAACATATAATATATACATATACCCGACAGAGAATCTGAGAGAACAAAAAATAAGATTTTCGACAATTACGCAATCGCCATCGTCACCATTTTCTTCATGCACGTGATTGCGCACTACTGACACGCTGTGGTGCAAAGATTTTGGGGGGTCAGATGAATCCCATTGGGACGGACTGGGCATATGGAGCAGCAGCCTCAGGGGCCGCCTGGCCCGAGAATATTATTGACCAAAGTAGAAATGTCGGCATGGTAGGTTTTCAGTTTAGAGTAAACAGCGTACCCCCTAACCAGTTATATTAACACCAGTTATCTTAACAAAGTTGGGTTATTTTAACATTTTTTCAAATTATCTTAACAAAATTTAATTATCTTAACAAAATCCAATTATCTTAACACTTTTTCGATCAAAATAGCTGTTAAGACAACTGGTTAGGGGGTTATTTGAGCTAAAGCTTTACATACTAATCAAAATTTCCTACCGCCTACGCATGATGTGGTTCAACGTGTAGAAAAATGCGTGGGTATAAAACAACACCTACACCACCTAACAAGAAATTTTGTTTTGCTAAAAAAGTGTTAAGATAATAGAGTTTTGATCACGATAATAAGATTGGCGTTTTAAAGTATCACCCCTAAATTAAAAAATTATTTTTGGCGAAAATTTCGCAATGCTATAAATGAAATCAAGAGTCCAGATTTTTTCCATAGAAGGTCGTTAATGGCAACAGAAATTTCAATTCAGGTCTCGAGTTGTAGAAAAAAAAATCAGTTTAATTACATTTGCGCTTAAGGTGTTAACGTATCGGCCATAAAAAGTTATGGGCCACGTAGAGGTGAACCGGTGTTAACTTATGTTTATACCCGGTAAACTAAAACAGCTACATGACAAATCACATGTTATCCTATAAAACACCAGATGCGTTTTTTCTCAAAAAACACTTGAAAATCATTCGATTTTTCTAAAGACTCTACATATATATTACTTAATGAGTTAATTTACCAATTCACTTACCGCTTTTTTAACAACACTTATTTTTCTCCAGGATATCTTTTTTATTTTTTAGTTGTATGATAAAATATTATTTTGGATCGTTTTTTTTAATTGACTTAGTCGTTTTATAGTAACAATGCAAAAATTGTTTTTGACCGAAATTGTGAATGCTAATATTTTAACTCCCAAGGGTCCTTACTTGATATCAGCCCGTAGGGAGACATTCGTGCAACTTAGCACATACGGTATTATGTTAAAAGGTTCCGCGCATTAATTTCAGAAGAAAAATTTTCGAAAATTTTCATTGATTAGGACCTAATCATTAGGTCCTGGTTTTTATTGAAAGTAATAAATTAGAGAGGCATAAATTACTTCAGATTTTAGGGTAGACATCTTGGCGTCTTTGTATGAACCCATCTGTCGGCCAGACGGTTTCTGATATTGACTGTATTTTCAACAGAAATTAAGGATCCTAAGAACTTTTTTGGACAAATCGACACAATTCGAGTGAAATAATGTCTTTTGTCCTTTTTTAAACTTTTCAGTTTATGTTTATGGATGGTGTCTTTGGTTTACAATTTAATTAGGAATACTATTACAGTTTTTCTTTGTAATTTCTCATTTGATAAGACTGATGTGGATTTGTTCGGTCAACTTATTTTTTTGTAATTCATAACATCAACCAACACCTAAACCAATATAAAAAATGCTTAAGTCGTTTTTCCTTTTTTATACGTTGCATTTGTCAACAACATGGAAATATACCTGCTGCAATTTGTACACAAACACGTGGACGAGTTAGGACACTGCTCAAATCGGTTACTTACTTTTTGAATTTATACACAATTAAAAATCAAAATTAGAAATAAAATACTACTTAAACATCCAAGCAGAACCCCGGACATTTGTCCGAGACCGGTGAATCCGGAAAACGAAAATAAATGAGTGATCAAGAGTTCTTAATTATTGATTGAACTCAAAAAAAGGCAAAATATAGAGCCGTTGGAAATGAACTATTAATTTAATAGCTCTCCCACTAATTTTTGTCTGAGGTGTTTTCCAAAAGTGTAAATTAATCAAACTAAATAGTGGAATATTTTACGTTGTCCGCTTCACAAGCAATTAACCGGTTAATTGACGATTTATTTTTCCACCAACATTTTTTGATCATTTTAACAAGTGAACTAATATCTACACCGAATATTGATTTTTTTGGGTATCACACGACTGGTCGGCGGTCTCCACTGGTACAAAACGGCGACTGGTACACTACAGCGACTGGTACCCGATTCCAGTCGAAGGTACCAGTCGTGTTTTGTATCACTGGACACCGCCGACCAGTGATACCCTTTTTCGCTAATTTTTTGACCGGTGTTTATCGGTTTGCGGAAATACATTTATTAGATTATTGGGGGCAGTCGAATTTACTGTTTGAAATAATCGTATCGTGTTCATTAACTCATACTCCTCCTTGTTAGTGTATATGATCGGAAAGTCTTTAAAATGCTCAATTTTTATACCAAACAAAAAACCCAACCGTACATAAAAATTTTATGTACAGTATTGTTCTTGTATTTAGATACCGCTATTAAAAATATATCTTTTTTCTACGCCTTGCATATGCATACTACCTTTCTCCATTGTTAGATTTAAAATGAATATGTAGCTACTCAAAAGTAATTTACAGCAGTTAACAAAATCATGTTTACAGATTTTATATTTAGATGTATCCCGGCGCAGAATTTCCACAAGGACCGATGGGCCAGTGGCGAATCGGACATCCCGAATTGCAGGTAAATTTCTAGTTAAACAAAGTTGCAACCAGGAAAACATAAATGTGAAGTTTTTGGGACTTTGAGTTTTTCTGTCTGAACATGTTAAAAAGCTGCTAGTAAACCCCCTACGCCTTGATCCTATTTCGACTCGATAACGGCGCAGTGTGTAACCGGGGTAGATGTAAATTAAATTTAAAATTAGTTTGCAAAATGGTGGCCCTTACTCATGGCCCATGAGTCATGGGACAAAATTGGGATGCACTTTTTTGGTGGTTAAAAGATGGGACCAGTTTTACAGACTTAATCTTATAAGCACCACTGCTGGTAGTCATAAAACGAAACCTGAAAAGAGTTAAAAATGGGTATCGATAATTAGTACATTTTGACTATTATAAATATTCTGTCCATATTGTATATTTATGTGAAAAGTCGATCACCAGATTGTCATGCTTATTTCGAAACATGACAAACGGTTAAAAACATCTTTATAGCGCTGGAATCTGACGACATACGTTCGATATCTTTCGAGCTATTTCCATGAAAGTTTCCGTCGCACGGAATCATAAACGCGGACTTTCACAGTGAAGTGACACCAGTCTTAATTTAAATTATTTTTGGGCTAATTTTCAACGCCCGTATACCGACTTTTACAGAGAAAAATCAAACTAAAAAGGTATCGGATAGAATTTTTTTGAAATATTTTTTTTTTGAGAAAGTAGGCGGGACTATTCGGTGGCCAAATAGGGTAACCGTATCCTATGTAGCCCCGCTTGGCGGGCCCCTCCGGTTCCTCGATAGATTATAGGCATCCTATGTAGCCCCGCTTGGCGGGCCCAACGTGTACCCAATAAAGAAATGTCTCTCTATTTAGCATGTTTTTTATACTTTTAATGGAACCTTAATAGAAAATTATAATTACAAATAAAATTTAAACACGGCTCACGTTTTTTCAACGATTCAATCTATTTTAATAACAAGAAAATATTTAAAAATGTAGTTTTGAGCAAAAATTAATTTTGTCCCGTACAAATGGGTCTACTTGGAATCGCCACACTTTTTTCAAGTTCGCTATAGCAAGAAGAGAGCGCGCTTTTCTCTTTGAAACTTGAAATTGCCACGTTTTGACTGATAATGCCGCTTTTTCGCTTACACGTTAAAAATGGAAATCAAAAGTGTGGCGATTTCAAGAACTACCATACAAATTGAACCCAAAGTCTTATCCAAACAGCTACAACAAACGCACCCTTCTAAACATACGGATGAAAAATTTACTTTTCGGAGTCAACTAGGGGTTAAAAAAGTTTTAAATTTACTACTATGTTCATTTTGTTAGCATCCTGTACAAATTAAAAGACATTTATTGGCTTGATTTTAATACGATCAAAACTGAGGGAATCTCCTTCATGTCTATTTGATAATTCATTTAACTTGAAATCGTCTTAAAATAGAGCGGATAGATTTTTTGCGCAGTTTTAACCACATAAAGTATTTTTTAGGGTATGGGAGGAATCGGCGCTGATTATCCCAATATGTCCGGATGGAACTCATATCCAACACTTACCACACCCTCAATGGTACAGTTCAAATTGATGTCAATGACATCATTAAATTATTGCTTTAATCATGACCGTATACATATATTGATCTATTACTGATATTTAATCAACATCAACTTTGACTTTATTCCCGTTTCTTTTTCCTAGCCATGACCTTCGACGCGTTTTTGTGCTAGTTTTACTATCAGGTTAACCCTTAAGTTTAGGGCCGTGGCTCTTGGGGAAATATCGAAAAATACCCTGTTTCCCGCCTAAACTGCTACACGGCTAGTATGCCTGTAGCATAGTATCCGTGTAGCAGTTTAGGCGGGAAACGCGGTACATGTGCCGTAAATTTGGTGATTCGTCATATTTTTTGTGTTTATTTGGAAGAAAAAGTTGAGTCACCTAACCATTTGATGTAATTTTTTTNTTTTTTTATGGTTCGATATTAACGGAATTTTTCCCAAAGTACCTAAGATATGATACGTTTACTTTGCTTGTTTGCTGTTAACTCCCAGGGGGACAAATGTGCAAATTAGCACAATACGCCCTAAATCGACCGAAAATGCTAGTACAGGGTGAGGTAATATAGATGCTTAGCCGTTTTTTGGTGACTTATATTCGCTCAGCGCACTCAAGAACCAAAAACGGCTTAGCATCTATATTACCTCACCCTGTAAACTGGGCTTAATCGAAAATCTCTGAAACACGGGTCAAATTTGATGAAGAAAAAAAAAACGGAACTAAATTTTTATAAAACTCAACATGGCCGCGAGGGTGTTTTGTGCAAATCTGCACGTTTGCCCTCTCACGGATTATATGGCAGTTGAGACCCTTAGGAGTGAAGAGTATCTTGTACCGTATATTTTGAAGTTTTCACACCACAATATCATGATTTTTCTGTATATGATGCACGTCACGAGCTAATAGACTGATATACACAATTAAGATGAATCCAGACATTTTTGCCCGAGGTTTGCCCGGTGTTTTACCTCCGCCAGGACTGATAAAATCGGAGCCAAAAGGCCCAGACGACAAACGAAAAGACAAAAACCGAATGGCCGTTATTTCACCTCAGGCTAAAATTAACGAGGAAGATTTGACGCCCGAAGAACGAGAACGACGCGAACGAGAACGAAGGTAGTTTAATAATTCGTTATCTAACCCGATTATGCTCTTAATAAATTTTAATGGAATGATGAAAATTGAACAGGATGATGCCAAATTAACGGGGTAGAGGCCGAAAATGCCCCTAACTGTTAAATTAACCCATTTCAGAACGGGTTTCAGAAAGTGTTACAAATCGTATCTTACGATATGGTTTATCCAACTGTATAATTCAAGCAAAAAGCCTTACTAAAATTCAATTTTTATTTTAACTCCCAGGGGGAATATATACACACGACTTGGTTTTTCGTCGATTTAAGGGATTAGGTGGCCCCGTAGGGCAGAATTGGTATTGCTGACCCCCCTAAACTTATCGAGAAAATTACATTGACGGTATTTGTTGCGTAGGTTGGATATTTCAAACAACTCTATAGGGGCCCTGGTGGCCTAAATTAAATTCTGAATAGTCAGATCGACGTAGTTTGACGAGCTCTACAACTTGGCTTTACCCGTTTTTCTTGAAATATTGCGAATTATTCTGAATTGCACACAAGTATGAAAAAATATGCCCAATACCTCAATACTGAATTGCACACAATTTCCTCCTGCGGGTTATCGAAAAGTCCTTCCCCTGAGAGTTAAGCTCCAAACTTTTCAAAAAAACATACAGATGAAAGGAATCCATATAGGGTAGTTTTAAAAATATTGATCTTTGCGCACTGGTACTTTGTTTTCTTCCGGTAATGGAAACCGCCATAAATTACAGGGACATTATTTTTACATAAACATTATATGTTTCCTTTCTTCATTGAGCAGCTGCTCTGTGAAACATTATCATTATATTATCATTATATTTTTGTACAATGTCTTCGGCATAATGTGTGATATTATTAATTTAGCCAGTAAGTTATAACTTGCGTAAAACAATATCCTTAAAACATTTTTAGCCGGGTACACTTAACGATTGGACATATTGGTATGTTGGTGCTCAGACTGTCGCGGTGATGGCAAACTACCGTTAAAATCATATAATGATTCCCAAAGCTCGGCCGTCTGAGCTGCAACAAACAGTAGAGGTCCTTGTTATAAGCAGTTGAGCTCCTAAATGTTACTTAGCTTACTTGAGTTAATATAGGAGAACTAAAAAACTGTAATTTTGACGGTTTTTGTGGTTTAATGTCTAACCGGTACAATTTGGAGACTTCTAAATATTACCATCGGCTCCGTAGGGCTCGATTACCCGTAAAAATAATTTAAATCGATTAATAAAAGCAACTTCAAAATCGGGTAAAATCTCAGACGACCAGTGGTCGTCGACCACCCTACTAACTCTCAAGGGAAAGGAGTTTTTGGGAACCCGAAGGAGGGAAATGTGTGTATATATACAAACACTTAAAATTCACAATAATTCGCAATAATTAAAAAAAACTGGTAAAGCCAAGTTGTAAAGCTTGTAAAACTACGTCGATCTGACTATTCAGAAATTGATTTGGGCCACCAGGGCCCCCTAGAGAGCTGTTTGAAATCTCCAACCTACGCTAGAAAATACCGTCAATGTTATTGTTCGAAAAGTTGAGGGGGGTCAGCAATACTGGTTTTGACCTACGGGGCCTCCATATGCCTTAAATGGACGAAAAAACAAGTCGTGTGTATATATACACACACTTCCCCCTTGGAGTTAAAGTATACTATATATCGGAAATTTCCCGTTAGACGCGTACGGCTTGACACCAACATTTCATGCTTTCCGACAAAATAGGAGTTAAGCGAACGGTTCCTCTTGTTTCGTTTTTCACAAAAAAAAAATGAAAATAAAACGTACAGCTTTTACCGTCTCGATGTTTCAGTCTATTAAAGTTTAGTTATGCTACGTTTACAAAACTAACGTATACTGTAAGGATAGAATACCTCGTAAAATATTGTAGACTTCAAAATGTAGTACAAGATTGTAGATATATGTTTCAAATGCACCTGTATGTTACCGCGATAATTACGAAGTCTACAGACCTTTTTGTTTGATGGATTAAAAACAGATGCCCCAGGTTCTTTGTGTTCTCCTACTTCCGTTAAAAATAGTTTTACATACGAATTACTCACGATTTCTTCATTACTTATTTTCTTAATAATCCATTTGGAAAATTTTTTTCGTCAATTTTTTTTTTGTCAATTTTTTTTTTGTCAATTTTATTGAATCGTTTCATTTTCGGTTGTCCTCGATGATTTCTTAAATTATGCGTTTCAAAATTTGCCTAGTTTAATACAAAAAAAAATCGTTTTTTAACTCTCAAGGGGAAGGACTTTTTGATAACCCATAGGGGAAATTGTGTGCACGTATGCACAACTTAAAAATTCACAATAATTCGCAATAATTCTGATTAAACTGGTAAAGCCAAGTTGTAGAGCTCGTCATACTACGTAGATCTGACTATTAAGAAATGGATTTGGGCCACCAGGGCACCCTAGAGAGCTGTTTGAAATATCCAACCTACGCAAAAAAAAATACCGCCAATGGAATTTTTTCGAAAAGTTGAGGGGGGTCAGCAATACCAATTCTGCCGTACGGGGTTTCCTTATGCCTTTAAGGCAATAAATCGACAAAAAAACAAGTCGTGTGCATTTATGCACACTTCCCCTGCGAGTTAAACAAAAATTTTCCGACGTAATAACTGATATTTATCCGAAATTTTTTCGACAAAAACCGTTTCGAAAAACCGTTTTTCTTCAAGAAAAAGCCACGGTAGCATTCTTTTCAGCTGAAATGAATTGAACAACGGCAAAAAACTAAAATCTTCAGTATGTTCAGGCTGGCGAATAACGCTCGGGAACGGTTGCGAGTGCGTGATATCAACGAGGCATTCAAGGAGCTGGGCCGAATCTGCCAAATGCATCTCAAAACCGACAAGCCCCAGACAAAGCTCGTCATCCTTCAACAGGCCGTGCAAGTCATCATGTCCCTGGAAATACAATTGAGGGGTAAGAATAGAGTTTAAACTACAACCCTCTCCACATTAAGCGACACTTTTGTGTTTCAAAAATTGTCTCTTAGTAGGAGGCATTTAAGTCATGTGTAGAGAGGCCTTATGTGTCCCTTGCTGTTATTTACCTTAGTATGGGGCCCGCTCTAGCACAGTTTGAAGTGCTATAAACCAGAGGTCGGCACTTGGATTCCAACCCGAATTTTACCCGCGGGTTGGACACGGGTTGGCATTCGGGTGAATTTGGGTAAATTCGGGAAAACTCGGGTAAATTCGGGTAAAAGACACGGGTTGGAATCGGGTCGGATAATTCGACCTAGTAAAGCCAAACGGGTTGGTTACCCGACTTTTACCCGCGGAATTAGAATCGGGTTGGACAAGAAAAAATATAAATGCCGACCTCTGGTATAAATTACAAACTGGATAAGTAATAATATGAAAGAGAATTTACCGTAAAACATACCTTGAAAAAGGACCTATAGATATATTATATCATAAAAATCGCATATGTAATTTTTAATTCTACACAGATGTAATTTTTAATTTAACATAGATGTAATTTGTTGATTAAATTTCGACACACACAAATTCTCCTTCATTTCCGTATATCCCTTTGGGGCATTCGAGCGTCTCTATTCGGGAAATAATAGTTTAATAATCGGTATATTTCTCGAATAGAGACGCACGAATGCACCAATGGGATATACTTCTGTAATATGTGTGATTTTAAAAGACTTCACCATTCTTAACTCTCAGGGGAAGGAATTTTTGGGAACCCGTAGGGGGAAATGTGTGTTTACATACACACACTTAAAAAAATCACAATAATTCGCAATAATTCAAAAAAAACTGGTAAATCTAAGTTACAGCTCGTCAAACTACGTCGATCTGACTATGCAAAAATTGATTTGGGCCACCAGGGCCCCCTAAAGAGCTATTTGAAATCTCCAACCTACGCAAAAAACATACCGTCAATGTAATGTTTTCGAAAAGTTGAGGGGGGTCAGCAATACTCGTTTTGACCTACGGGGCCTCCGTATGCCTTAAATCGACGAAAAAACGAGTCGTGTGTATATATATACACACTTCCCCTTGGGAGTTAATAAAAAAATAACTGGAAATTCGCCATTTCAAGGAAATATGTTCACCTTAGTCGCATTTTTCAAGAACATGCGATTATTCCGGCTCATGTGCGCCTTCCGTCTCATACGCCCATTACGCAAGCGAAAATGGTCGGAATAGGCACCGGGACTGTAATATAGCGGACGCGTAACAATATCATAAGTTATGATTCATAACCAACATTTTCAAATGAAAATCACTTTTATACCAATTAGTCATACTTTTACATACGTTTAGTTCATACTATAGTCTATAGTCTTTATATAGTAACCCGGTATTTTTTTCTATGCACAATCTCATTGAATAAAGTTAAGTAAAATCTATGACAGGAACGAATTATGACGGGTAGGGGAAAAATGACTGTGGGAAGAAATTATACGTAAAATATAAACAGAGATAAGTACCCATAATTATATGTACACTTTTTACATATCATATATAGCAGTTTTGTTAACTTCTGCAACCTAGTTAGTTTCTCATATTGTTCACAGTCCTAATTTTGAACATCTGGAACATCTGGAATACTTTTAGGAAGCACCAAAAAAACTTAATAACGTTTTTTACACTGTACATTTTCGATATTTGAAATGCATTTGTCTAAAGAGCATCACAGACTTTGTAAATTATATTTAATTTTAAGTTTTGTTGTATATTTGTAGTTGTATTTGCTTTTCATGCTTTTCAAACAAAAGCCGATATTTCCACCTGTAAACCATAGGACCCTGTTGATAAGGGTCTTTTTCACCGCCAAATAAGGGTCTTTTTCACGAAAAAGGCCCTAATGAAAGCTCATTTGAGGGCATGAAGGCTCATTTGAGGTCATGAAGATTTATGTTATTATTTTCTAACTTTTTGGGGAACATTTTTGCTATACACAGTTCCAAAAATAAAACGACCCTAATGGGGTTAATGATTGTGATATAAACTTTTTTCAATATCGAACGTGTCGACAGATGGTGAAATACGGATTTTGTAAGAAGTCAGTATCTTTTTCAATGTGTTCGAATTTGTAGTCTTTTTATATGTTTAAATATTTGTAAATGGCTTAAAATGTGATTGTATCCGCTATAAATATTTAACTACATATTCAAAAGATGTTTTACGAATTTCCGCTAATAATATATTTTGCCTTGGTAGCTTGACAGCCATTTGCCTGACGGCTTAACAAAAAAAAATNTAAATTATATTTAATTTTAAGTTTTGTTGTATATTTGTAGTTGTATTTGCTTTTCATGCTTTTCAAACAAAAGCCGATATTTCCACCTGTAAACCATAGGACCCTGTTGACCTTGGGCCAAGTTGCTAAGCTGAATTAATTTGAGTGGTTTTAAATTAATTTTTGGCTATTATTTTTGGAGGACCAAAAAGATGAAAATAAGTCGTGTACGTATTCGTTTCAGATAGCCGCAATTCATGTCCACCTAAAGGTCACTTAAAGGTCACCTAGGGTCACTCTCACTAAAAATGGTTATGCTGACAAATAACGTATTTGAAATACGGGTTGTTGTTTTTTCGAAAAAGTATGATTGCTCCGATTTAGGGTCGTCGACTTTCTCGTCACAATTCTGCACCGCCAAATAAGGGTCTTTTTCACGAAAAAGGCCCTAATGAAAGCTCATTTGAGGGCATGAAGGCTCATTTGAGGTCATGAAGATTTATGTTATTATTTTCTAACTTTTTGGGGAACATTTTTGCTATACACAGTTCCAAAAATAAAACGACCCTAATGGGGTTAATGATTGTGATATAAACTTTTTTCAATATCGAACGTGTCGACAGATGGTGAAATACGGATTTTGTAAGAAGTCAGTATCTTTTTCAATGTGTTCGAATTTGTAGTCTTTTTATATGTTTAAATATTTGTAAATGGCTTAAAATGTGATTGTATCCGCTATAAATATTTAACTACATATTCAAAAGATGTTTTACGAATTTCCGCTAATAATATATTTTGCCTTGGTAGCTTGACAGCCATTTGCCTGACGGCTTAACAAAAAAAAATTGGACAAGCGGAATTTGTTAAGATAACTAGTAAGTCCATATGCATTTAATTTAGAGTCCTAACCTAAGGCCATATCTAAAGTTTAGACCCCTTGTGCCCATATGTTTAAAATTTCTGTTAGGGCCGTTGTTATTTTTTGAAAATTTTTTTCAAAATACATCTCTTTACATGTAAAGCACTACACTAATATGTTTGAAAGCCGTTATGTTTCATTTTCAGAAGTAAATAGGCGTAAATTGATTTTTAAACTAATTTTCAAATATACAGTTCTTACTCATTTTTCGGACGTTCATTTATCGGACGATTGCTCCTTTTTCGGACGCTTTTTTGGACGATTGTTCCTTTTTCGGACGCTTTTTGGGACGATTGCTCCTTTTTCGGACGCTTTTTCGACCAAAATGAGGCCATTCTAATAGAAAAATTGACCTTTTTGTGACGATGCTCATTTTTGGACGCTATTTTCGAGAACCGAAAACGTCCGGTAAATGAGTAAGGACTGTATCCTACAAAAATGCAACGTACGGTAGGTTTGCTAAAGATTAGATTTGTATTTTGCTAATTGAACGGGCGGTGTGGCGTAGTGGAGTTAAGCTGACGATAAATAATTAAAATATTTTGTCTCTCCGTGATATTTTTCTAGGGTACCGCGTGTGATGCCAGTTGCCATTTAAGGGTTTTAAGGGTTAAAAGTGGCCGCTTTGTTCAATCAGAAGTTCGCACTCCTCAGCATTACGCATGTGGCTTCATGTATTAACCATAAGATTAAAGTTGTTATTTTTCTACTTATCATGTCCCTTTGAGACTAAATCATTAAAAAATAAGAGAAAAAAAGTTCTATTTCCACCCAAAACAACACCACAGTAATCTTTGTGTATTTATTAAATCAAAGATGAAAGTGAATTCGAATTGCTGCTTGACTGATTCGTTAACAAAAAAATATATAAAGTTATCCGCTAAACGTTCTGTTGGGCTCAAAATTAATGAAGTAAAAAAAAGATAATGCAGTCGGTCAGCTGGTTGGGATTTTCCAGTCATAATTTTCACTTTATAAGATTATCACTGACTTTTTTAAATATAATTTTTCACGAAACACTAAAGTGTTATTTTATAATAACAAATGTTATTTTATGTTTACGATTCTTAAAACGACTGCTTTATAACGAAGCGCGCAAAGCATGGGTTCGAGCCCCAGCTCATTCAAAACATTTTTAGCGCTTGCGTAGCACCGCGTCAGTCTCATCGCCAACAACCGGTCTATTTACGAATATGATACCGGTTGACGGCGCTAATACTGACGTGATGATTCCAAACGACCGTTGAAAAGCAATAAAAAATTAGTTTAAGCCTTTCACTCTCAGAACGGACAAACAGCTTTCTATAAAACAAATGTTTTCTAAAATATAATGAAATACATGAGGTTTGCCGTTATGTTTCATAAAATAATTGTCAAAAACGGAAAAATAATGGCGTAGGGCTTACATTAAAGACATTTACTACGGAAAAAAAATAAACGTAACATGCACGAGCTGGCAACATAACAGCGCACCCGATGTAATAAACCCTATTTGGGAAAAATGGTCTCTAAAAGGATCAAGGCCTAAGCAGTTACAGATCCCAGCGCCGTAGGCGCGGAGGGCTTGTAACTGAATTACAAGCAACGCTTATTGGCTCATGATTTTTTATACGCGCCTTCTATTGGATAGCGGCCTTTAACCACGCAAATGACTCACCGCGTTGCTTGTAATATAACTTATAGGCCTTACTCCTAATAATTTCCCTAAATAATTTAATGAACAAATCATTAAAAAAGTCCACCGCCGACAGAATGATCGTTGTGTATTTATCAAATCAAAGATAAAAAGCGTTGCTGCTTGGCTGATTCGTTAAGAAAAAAAGTTTTTAAGTTATCCGCTAAAATTTGTGTTGGGTCCAAAAAAAATGAAGAAGTGAAAGAAAAAAAAGGAGAGGTAGAAAATGTATTCAGTCAGCTGTTTTTATGCGCGATATTCGGGATTTTCGACACATAATTTGCACCTTTCAGCTGCATCAGCTACCAAGCTCCTTCTTTTTTGGCCGAGATGCGAATAACACCAACTTACCATTGAAAAATGCGGGATTTGAATCTTGAGAAAAAAGTTTTACCATATTAGAAGTGAAGTAAAAAGAATAAAGAAAAAAAATATTTTTCTATTATTGTCCTCAAGACATATCATTGTTAAGTTTAACTCGCAGATAGTTTTTACTTTACAAATTCTTGCCCATAATTAGGGTGTCCCAACTCCGAGGGTAATTTTTTTCCCCGCGGGTTAAGACTTCCGGACAAAAAATTAATGAAAGAGCAGGCGAAGTGGAACACACGGGATGAAATTGAAGTTTTTAGTACATGGGGTAACCCATTTTCGGGTCATTTAAAAAAAGCCTTCAAAATCTAACAAAAAATGAGTTTTTTTTAACAAAAACTGCCGTTAAAAAAATAAAGATGTTAATAACTTTTGATACTAGATGTGTTTTTTAAATGACCCGAAAATGGGTTACCCCATGTACTAAAAAGTCCAATTTACAACCCGTATGTTCCCCCTTTCCCTGTTCTTTCATTAATTTTTTGTTCGGAAGTCTTAACCCGCCCTAGGAGTTAAGACACCATACGGTATGGTCCATACCTATAATAAGCAGTTACAGACCCTAGCGCCGTAACTGAATTACAAGCCACGCCTAGTGGCTCATGATTTTTTAAAGGCGCTTCCTATTGGCTAGCGTCCGCAATGACTCACCGCATGGCTTGTAATATATTTTTGACACCCATTTGCCTGATAACAAAAACAAATTAGGACTTATACAAATACAATTGTACGGTGCATATGCTCTGTGGCGACAAAACATGTCACCCCTATTCATTTTAGATTTCATATTTGGGCTCTAGACACCACAATGTTAACCCTGCATCGTATTTTGGCACAAACGTTGACTTTTTTGTTCGAATAAGTATATTTTCAGTGATTATTTGAGAATATTCGGAGTTACCGTGTATCCACTTTTAAAGTTTGATTTTGAATAAATCGTCGATTTTGTCCTCAAGAGACATCATTCTTAAGTTAAACTTGCAGCTGAATTTTTGTATATATTTTTCAATTTTGCTTTCATTTGGCCTCATTTTAAACCACTTGCGTGATTTATATATTTAAGTGTTTTTATATCGTCTGTTCTTTCTCAATTTGAAAATGAAGAACAAAAAAAATCAAATCTAAATATTAAGATAATCCACTGAAACGAGCGCGAGTGATGGGAAACTTTGGTGCAATGATGGGCGCTGCCTACTCTGAAGGTAGTATAAAATATAAATCTGGACACTTGAAATTTTTTTGTTTTTACTTTCGGGAAAATTCGAAAAAACACACCAGTTTATTTGAAAGAAGGGACATTTCGATATTTGAAATCCATGTTAACCGGTACCATGAAGGGAGTTTGAAATACTCGATGGCGTTTTTTTCATTTTTATTTTGATCCCATCAGTATTTTGGCGACCATTTGGGGTAACAAAAACTCGTAATTTGCGTAGGCTTTTGGACCGCACAATTGGTCGCCAAGTCTTGGTCAAAATAAGAGTTGTAACCAAATGGTCGCCAAATGGTATATTAGGCAAGACTTGACGACCAATTTTGTGATCGCCAAAAACACCAACAATACAACTTTTTTGGCGATTCAAAAAAGGTCGCCAAAACGGTGAAGGGTAAAATGGTCGCAAAAGAAACCCGTTTATGAGTACTTTTGCGACCACACATTTGGTCGCGAATCGTTGTTCAAAATTTGGTTTTGCGACCATTTTTTTCCACTTAAAAATAATGATCGCGAAACCTCCCCCAAAACGTCAAATGGTCGCGAAACCAAATTTTTAACGACAATTCGCGACCAAACCATGTGATCGCGAAATTACCCCACTGCGCCAAAAGACCCTTGACCGTTTAATAATCCACAGTCAAAAAAGTGGTATAAAAATCGAAAGTTTTTTTTGTCAGAATTTTTAGCTTTGGCTCAATTCATTTTTTTTAAATCGAAATACCACACAATCCATTTAGAAATGAAATCGAATGCGCTTGAAAGCACTTGTATCGATCGGATTCAAACGCTGAAGGGCTCAGCTGTTTGTTCTATCTAGTATTTAATAAACATATGTGAATTTGAAGTACTAAATTGCAAGCCTACATTATCATGTTTAAAAAAAGTGTTGAACAAACTGTTTTTGTAAACACCATTTTCTTGATAGGTTATTAAAATTTGCCCAAGAATACACTATCAGTTATGTTAACAATTTTTTTGTTATTAACGGGTACAATTTTCAAAGTACAGTCGTTTCACATTTTCCACCTAGCATACATCCGGGGCCATGCACCCATAGCAGTTACATTTTCAAATAAAATTCATCTGAAACTGCATAATTTAATTTGATCCGTAGATCGCAATTGGAAATATAAATAGGGTACAATTTT
Organism: Oikopleura albicans; assembly: GCA_004367875.1. Lineage (NCBI taxonomy): Eukaryota > Metazoa > Chordata > Appendicularia > Copelata > Oikopleuridae > Oikopleura > Oikopleura albicans. Next base: position 313,460 of record SCLG01000344.1, on the reverse strand, counting down.
AGGCGCTAAAGAGTCTAAACACATCAATTTTCAAAATTAGTACACAAATATGTGCTCTATGTGTCAACCTACTCGGCGTATCACATGAATTTCCGATATCTTTTTTGTCGCATTTTCTAGATGACGATATTCGAGTTTTTGACGCGGAAAAACTCGAATTTGGATATCTAGAAAATAACAACAATGTAAAACGCTGTGTATAAACCTAGCCATCTAGAGAATACAAAAAGAGAAACGGCGGGAATTCATATGACACGTTGAGTAGTGGAAGATTGTCTATTCTATGCCTATGGGCCATAGGCTATGGGCCATAGGCTATGGGCCTTTTAAGGCCAATGCGCTCTTAACTCTCAGGGGGAAGGAGTTTTTGGGAACCCGTAGGGAGAAATGCGTGTAAATAACGCGCAATTAAAAAATTCACAATAATTCGCAATAATTATTGTGAAAAAAACTGGTAAAGCCAAGTTGTAGAGCTAGTAAAACTACGTTGATATGACTATTCATAAACTGATTTGGGCCACCAGGGCCCCTAGAGAGCTGTTTGAAATCTCCAACCTACGCAAAAACACCGTCAATCGAATTTTCTCGAAAAGTTGAGGGAGTTGGCCAATATGCCATATGCCTTAAATTGACGAAAAAACCAGTTGCTTGTCTATTTACACGCACTTCCCCCTGTGAGTTAACGGCTCATGCGCCGTTTTGGACAATTAAAACCTGGCGGAATGGGCAATGGGACTGTATCAATTTTATAACAGGAAATTAGTCTACAAAAAATGATATGTGGGACAGCCGGCACAATTTGCACCATATGAGTTAAAGAACCCGTATAAAAGTCACCGGCTTATTTTGAGAAGCAACGTGGTAATTAACGTACAATCTGTCACCAGGTTTGAACGTAGTTTCCAAATTTGCCTACGTTTTCATTTCAGAGTATTCTAAAGCTGCAAAAAAGAAAGATAAAACGGCTTCTGCATTAAACTGGAGGTTAATAAAGATCTTAGTAGATGCGAAATTACGACAACTAGAATATAAAACTTCACTCGTTCAAGTTCCACATAATATATTAGTTAACGCGTTTTTTGTGTAATTTTAAATGATGTCACAAAATGCAGGTGATCTTTTGTGTAATCTTTGATCTTCCTAATTCCTTGTAAATCGCTAATTCTTCGGTCTGGGTGTTTCCAAGACAGCAGTTATAGACAAAGTGTTTTCAATTGGTCATTTGAAATTTCATTCGCCACCTGAAGTTTGAAAAATTGACAGTTAACTAAACACCCTCTGAGTTACCACAATTTGGAGAACCTTTCCAAAGGTTTGTTGAATTTTTTTTTTTGGTACAGTTGTATGTCCCATGTCGTGATACTTTTGCAGAAATCACATGGCCTGAAATGTGTCAATATACGGGATCATTGTCAAGATATGGGAAGACCTACAGTTCGACCAACTGTACATGGTAAAAATATAGTTGTACGATTAAAGTATATTTAACCAACTTAAAAAAAATTTAAGAATTGTTTTAAAATATTTTGTAAAAAAATAAAACACATATTGAAAATATGATATTTATTTAATTGTGGCTCCTAAATGTCAAGATATGAGACTTGTCAAGATATGGGGAGACCGACTGCGTGAGTCACGGTAGTTCTTGAAATCGCCACATGTTGGGCAAGTGTGGCGATTTCAAGTAGACCCTGAGTCACAGGACCCAAAACCTGTAAAAGTCCGGGATTTTTGACATGATATTGGGTGTTAAGATATGGCGTATACAACTGAACTAAAAACTCCTAAGTTTTAAAGTGTGAACTGGCCTAGCTCAGAAACGCACTTTTTAATACGATATTTTCAAGGGTAGTTAGTTGTCTTGGAAGTTGTTATTTTTTACATAAGTGGTGCTCTGCCCGATCAACAATTAAGAATGTTGCCAAAGCAATTATTATTATTTCTTGTTTGTTTCTTGTTTTCTAGCACTCTTTTTTTTTTATTTCTCTCTTCTCGCGTGTACAATTCCGGCTTCTTTTCAACTTCGTAAGCTCATTGAAGCGCAAAAATAAAATTCCATGTTTTTCAGCTTTGTACCGGCTAAGCCGATGCTTTTACAATCACACTAATCGCCATATTTGTAGATAAAGAAAACAGAATTACTTATCACTTATCATCACAACCGTACCGAGTTGCAAATGCAAATAAGATATAACTTAATCTTCTTATTTAAGACGCGAAAGTTACACTTTTTTCAGCTTTCTTTGTTTTGCGCATTTACTGGTAGGGGTTAATTGAGCGCCCAAACTGTTTCTTAACTATCAGGGGAAGGAGTTTTTGGGAGCCCGTAGGGGGAAATGTATGTAAATAAACACGCACTACAAAAATTCACAATAATTCGCAATAATTCAAAAAAACTGGTAAAGCCAAATTGTAGAGCTCGTCAAACTACGTCGATCTGACAAATCAGAAAATTGATTTGGGCCACCAGGGCCCCTAGAGAGCTGTTTGAAATCTCCAACCTACGCAAAAAATCGCATTTTCTCCAAAAGTTGAGGGGGGTTCACCAATACCCGTTTTGCTCTACGGGGCCTCCTTATGCCTTAAATCGACGAAAAAAACAAGTTGCGTGTCTATTTACACGCACTTTCCCCTGGGAGTTAACTCGTGTGATACAGATTCAGATACATTTTGGGCTCAAGATTCTATAGATAACCTGCACGCATTTTTAGCTTAACTCCCAACAGTTGTGAGTCAAAACCAGTGTTACTAGGGTTACCGAATAAGGACCGGTTTCCGGTTTCGAAAAATTTATCGGTATTTGACGTGTTCATTTTTTCTTCTTAAAAATGGGCCTTTATTGGTGGGGATTGTCTAATAAAAAATACCTCTTAATTGAAGTAGCCGTAACTCAGCGACCCATCTGTAATTATTTCATTTAGCCGCCGCAATGATGGGCGAAGGTGGCGACCCAAATGCGTTCAATTCGGCACTATGTGAAGCGGCTTTCATGCAACAACATCAACAACATGCGCCCCACCCTGGCCGACAACCGCCCCAACAACAATCGCCGGCGGCCGTATCTCCGGCATCGGCTGGGTCAGTAATGCCCCCCTCGACTTTGCCCTCGACATCCGGGGGAACTTCACCGGCTTCAAATAGTACAGCATCAAAAGTCGAACCAAACAATCAGTCATAAATAAGTAAACAAAAAACAATAAGATATTTTTCCAATAAGATTCAACCATAAATTGGGCTGTTTTCAAGAAAAAATGTACCATAAGTTATGGCGCTGGATGATTGTCTGAATTTTTTTTTAGATTTTTTAGATAATCTACAATTTGTTTCCATTTAACTCCCAGGGGGAAGTGCGTGTATATAGACACACAACATGTTTTGTTCGTCGATTTAAGGCATATGAAGGCCTCGTAGGGCAAAACGGGTATTGCTGACCCCCCTCAACTTTTCGAGAAAATTCGATTGGCGGTATTTTTTGCGTAGGTTGGAGATTTCAAACACCTCTCTAGGGGGCCCTGGTGACCCAAATCAATTTCTGAATAGTCAGATCGAGGTAGTTTGACGCGCTCTACAACTTGGCTTTACCAGTTTTTTTTAATTAATGCGAATTATTGTGAAATTTTTAAGTTTGTGTATATAAACACGCATTTTCCCTTTACGGGTTCCCAAAAACTCCTTCTCCCTGAGAGTTAATTTTGACTTTTATGACGTTTGGCTAGCGATTCCTAATCGTTAACTCCTCGAGGTCGTACAGTTCTTGTGACGAAGAATTCGTCATGATTTTTTGTGCGTACTTTCAGTTTGAAAACTTGCGGTAACTTTTTTTAGTTTTCAGCGCCATCAAAATATTTTATATGATTTTTAAAAATTGAAAATCGCTCAATTTATGTTCGAATCTAATTGTAGTCTCGCTAAGAAAGCATTCAGTGAAAAAAAACTGATCTTACAATCAAAGCAAAAATGTATTTGTGCGCACAATAATTGGACTACGGTCTTTGCTAATGAATTCAATCAAATAATCTTCCTAGCTAAAAATGTATAAAAATGTTTTCTCATGTCAAGCTTTCAAACTATTGTTCAAACGACTGTTCAAAATGTAAGTTGAAGTAAAATTTAAAAATGCAGCAGAATCCTACATCTTATAACTGCATATTATATGTCAAACTTGAAAAGTTGCAACTTCTATTTCTAGAAATTAATAAAAGAGGAATAAGTTATTCTTTCCCCGCCGCGTCATTTTTGGGAATAAAAAAATTGCTACTTTTAGAGCTTGACATATAATAAACAAAAATTAGTTTTTTTCACAAAGTTCAAAAAGTAAAACCCCGTGAAGTTACGTATGTCATGTTAAGTTCAATCTGAGGCACTTTAAGCAATTTTCCCATTTAAGTATACTTTTTTCCTTTATATTTCAAATATTTCGTAGTATAGCACCTTAAAAACAAAAAAATGGGAAAGCAAACTCAATCTCTGACAAAGCAGCCCGGCGAATCGTAGACGTACATTATTAATATTAAACAATTTGTACATTATGCCATAACTCGAGCCCGCAAAGCGGGTCGTATGGCGCGTGACGCGCGGCGCGTCTAAACATTATTACCAAAACATAACTTTTTCTCCGTTTATATCTCCGATACGTTCATGGTAATCTAGTCATGAAACTAGACTTAAATTAATTATTTATCTCGCAAGTAAGTTCATTTTATTAGATTTCAATACACCAGATGGACCCTAATATGGTTCAAATTTTTTTGAAATGAAACAGGATTATGACTAATTTATATACCCAACAGACATTATTATACATTTTGTGTGGGTATTCTGAAAACTGCAAGGGCGAGACCAAATTGGGAACTTAAGATTCACAATTCTAGATTTACAACACAAGATTAACTCCTAGGGGGAAGTGTGTGTATATAGACACGCAACTTGTTTTTTCGTCAATTTATCGAATTATTGTGAATTTTTTAGGTGCGTGTTTATTTACACACATTTTCCCCTTCGGGTTCCCAAAAACTCCTTCCCCCTGAGAGTTAACAATTGTCGAAATATGACATAATTCTGAAAAAAATTTCAAACACGAAAAATGAGTAGAAAAATTTAGATTGGAAAAACCGATTACGGACCATTTGATGTATGATATACCGTGTAATATGATTACGAATCTTAAAAAAAATCTAATGAAATTCGGTATTTGATTTCATGTGTCCAGGGGTTAAATAGGATGTACATGTTAAAACTCCCATATTTATTACTACTGTCCCTTTAACCGAAACTGTTTTTTGCTCAACTACAAAAAAAAATGCTGCCACTTGTCAATAGATTATTTTTTATCACTTATGGAAGTTCAAATAAATTTACAAGACATTCAACCTCTGATGATTGTACGCCATTTAGTGACGATAGTGTTCGATTTTATTTTTGTTGTATTCTTTATCACTGCCGTGTGTGTTTTGATTGCATGAGACGCCTAATGACAGGCCATTCTCAGCGCCACCCGTGTATTTAGCTGTGGAAATCCGGTTTGGATAACAAATTTAGCAAAAAAAAAACGAAAAGAGAGATGGAAAAAGTCAATGCAGCTGTAATGACAACATAGCAATTTTGACACCAATCAAACTGCTCTTTTTTTCTTTTTCAAACTTCAGCATGGTTTATTCGATTATCCATTATTTAACTCTGAGGCTCAGTCGCAAGGATGAGCAATGGAAAAAGTGAAGTTTTTCAGAAAACGCAATCACAAACTCACACCGATCACGGTAGACGTTGGCGGTCTGTAACTAAATTCCATGCCACTAACTAACAATGGATTTAAAATAGCATGGCTGAAAACTTTTTTACGAGTCATCCAGATTCTCAATGAATGGCATGGAATAACAATTGCGATTTTAGCGCTATTGGCAATTACCACACCAATTAACCCATTATGTTAACACCCGTTTTGTTAACAAAATTCCGTTATATTAAGACTTTTTGGGATTTGATTAACTTCAATTTCCAATTAATCTACGGCATTCAATTTAACCAAACGCCCTACCACATTATGTTAACAAAATTCCATTACGTGAACAGTTTGTGACGTTTGATGGTGTTCACTTAATGGGTTATGTGGTGTAATTGCCCAACTTTTAATCACAACCAACGTGAAGGGTAGGACCACCCATTTTTTACAGAAACACTTTCCCTTGTATGCTATGCATTATCGAGCCGGTTTTACATGGGGAAAGTGGCTCGATAACTGGTAGGTGGTCTGTAAGACAACCTTATTGTGTTGGTTATGTGGCTGCATTTTTAACAGAACTAATACACAGGGTGCGCGGCGTGCCTAGGCACCGTGCGCCCTTATGTTTCAAAAAAAAATTCTAAAAATAGTGAAGCATAATGGCCTGAACGGGAAAAAGTGAAACATAACGGCGTAGGGCTTAATGTATAAAGATGTATTTGGAGAAAATATTTTCTCAAAAAAGTGAGACATAACAGCACGGGCGGAAAAAAGTGAAACTTAATGGGGTGAAATATAACGGCGCACCCTGTGTAAAACAGAAATTGTTTCAAGGCCGGTTTAAAACATGTAAATAATGAAAGTTCATCGGATAGCAATTTTGAACCCCTGCCCGGTTTTCTTACAAGTTCTTTACAAGTTCTTGCTCAGCCTGGTTTATTAGATTATCAATTATTTAAGCAAAACAACGCGCTTACTCTCTGCCATATGGTATTTAGTAATCATCGAGACGACCACTTTGCAACCTACAAAAGCCACGGGCAAAATAGATTCCAATTGTTAAAAAGTCACACTTACTAATGCACCAGCGTATGTTAATGGAACAGCAAATGTGTTTTTTTTTTGGAACATTTTTCATCTGGAGTTTTTTCTTCCACTTTGCAGAGTAAGACATATTCAAGGTGCTTTTTTGTGTTTAACTTATTTGTAATCAAAGAATTAATACATGTTTAGTGAAGTCAGAATTTAAAAAAAAACGTTTTTTTTTGTTTTGTTTGAAATACGGGTTTATCGAGTTCGACACGGATGCTGGAAAACAAAAGAAAATACATTATTTCTTCGAGAAGTTGAAATTTCATTTGTCGAAAATGAATATTTTTAGGTGTGCGGCACGCCGCGGTGCACCGTGTGCCTAACCCATGTATAAGAAGTTTAATTTGGAGTAGTTGGCGGCAGGTTCAAAACTCTCCTCTCGAGGCTCGACCTCAAACATAAAAAAAATGAGCTGCCCTGAGCTCGCCTCTCGAGCTCAAAAATAAACATAAGCTGTCCTGAAATTCAGGACCTGAATTGTTCTCACATAAATTATGAGCTGACCTGTCGAACTGCCCAGCCAGCTGTCGAGCTGGGAAGGCCAGATGGCTGTTGCCGGGTCCTGGTCGGGAATGTTTATAACGGTGTTTCCGCAGGAAAAAAAATAAGAAATAAGCTCTGAGTTCATAACGTCTCGTATTAAATTGTCATTGCGTTGAATAGATCGAGAACTTATGGGGGTCCCTATCGTGGGGGTAACTGCTCGGCTATTTAATATACAGTCCTTACTCCTTTTTGGAACGATTGCTCCTTTTTGGGACGATTGCTCCTTTTTCGATTGAGTTACGGTTTGATAATGCGCTACAGAGGATCTCACATTAAGGGACGATTTTCTAATTCTTTGTTCGTAAAAGTGTCCCTTAAAATTTAAGGCTTAAATTGAATTATGTTTGGTCCCTTAATGTGAGGGGGTGTCCCTTAATGTGAGACCCCCTGCATATAGTTTTTTAGCTGGTTGTTTATTAGTTCGATCTATTGCATGATTGAAGCGCCTACTCTGTTGTTGATTTGTTATCTTTAATAAGTGTTAAAAATTAAACATTTATTTTGTATATTTTTGTGTTTTTCAAATTTAAAATATGCTCTCGAGCGCCAAAACATATTTGCACTTTCAACATGTTTCCCTTACACAAAAATTTCCCGGAATATTTCCCCTATATCGTTTTATTTAGAAAGTTATTTTACTAATTATTTAATCGTATACTGAAGTTCATTCTGGGTTTTTTTGACTCCATTTTTTCGCCATTCACGCCCAACTTGCCCATTTTATTGTCATTTATAAAAGTTATTTTGGTACAGTTTTCACCTTTTGTTCCCAATATCTACGCAACAAGCAGGTGCAGGTTAAACAATAATTTGGCGCTCGGGCACGAATTAACGAATTAGCTCAATACGATTCAAACAATATATAATATAAATTAATGTAAATAATGAAAAAACATACACACATACATACACGCCACGTTCGTGCTTTTGCAAGAGTTATTATTTACATTTCTTTTGACATTAAATTAATCATGAAAATTATAAGAAACTGAGCTGCCTTTTCGTAATACGCGCAAAAAGCACTTGTATAACAATCAGTAGCTTTTCCGTTCTAATGGATTAAAATTGATAAAATTTTAAAATAAATTATTTTGCGTTATATGGTTAACGCCTAGGGCCCTTTCATACAAATTTGTCCGAATGGCCCTATTTCGTCCAAATTTCGTTCAAAATTGTAACCAATCAAAGCTTAATCCATGAAAATTAGCAATATTGGCAAAATATTTTTTTATTCGATGTCCACCGACGCCGTCAGATAAACCCCTAGAGCGTAGGCGGATAAACCCCTAGGGCGTAGGCGGAGTTGCTGGAAAATATGCCATAAACGTGGCCGGATAAACCCGCAAGCGAAGAATTGCGCAATACCAAATTATTATTATCCAATTAGAAACCGGTTGGATAAACCAGAGAAAATTTCTAGATCAGATCATATTAATCAATGTTAACCCACATTAACTGAACTATCAAAAATTTAAAAGGTTTTAATATTTTCGAAATATTATTCATTAGATGAAAAGACATCCTTAGATGGCCCGATAAACCCGCAGTGCGTGGGTGAGATAACGGACAAACATTTTTGGGAAAAAGTGGCTGGCAAATTGGCCGGATAAACGCAGGGGCTGTATAAACACACTATTAATACTGACCTGGTTAGCTGATGTATTTATTTTTGATTTCCTCTTCGAAAAATTAATGAGACTTCTTGTTTGTATTGAATTTCGTTTGCGAATTTTCTTCGAGGAATTTAAATAAAAAAAGTACACAAAAACACTTTTAAAGCGGCGAAAAACGACAAAGTAAGCGATAACGAGGATTCTGACAAAAGCAAGCCGGAAGAAGGAAGCGAATTTGTAAATAACGCCAACGAAATGCAAAATCGGCACCTTATCTATACTTTTCGATGCTTTTCATTATCTAAACTGTCAAACGAATAAATGTGCCAAAACAATAAGGATTTTTTTTTTTGAAAGATTTTCAGGGAAAAGAAAAACATTTTCGGCGTATTGTCTGATAGCGTTAGCGATGTATATTTTACGTCGGGAAAGTGTCAAAAATGGCTAGAAAATGATAAATTGTGAAAATAAATGTTTTTGCACGTATTTTTTTTTCTTCCAAGTTTGTAGAACGAATAATTTGACCGACTTAACGATTGTTTTCCTTCAATTCTTGTTCATTGCTGTGATCGGCTAAAACCATGACATGTTCTAGAAATTAATGGGGCTTCTAGAAATAAATTGCATTGTCATGTTAAAAATTATATTTGTTTTTGTTTTTTATTTATTTTATTGATATAAAAAAATCACAAAAGTTCCCGTTATCGGGTCAACTTTTGCCGCACAATTTCCAGGCTTTTGATTGGCCAAGCGCGCTCAAAAAAGACCAATGACAGGCCACAAAGGCCTCAGACGCACTGTCAAGCAACGTTACCAAAAAGTGGTAACATTATTTTTTTTCGGGTTTGAACATCACTGCGATATGGTTACGTTCTTTGCCTTTATAATTAATTAAAATTGTAATAAACTCACATTTAATCTTAACATTGGTAAAATCAAACATATAACGCAAGAAAATCCTAATTACGTTAATTAACGTTAAGAATTAACACTAAAATAGCCTATATATGGGTTCGCGACATTAGGGTCGGGTCGCCATATAAGGGTCGGTTTTTTAAAATTCGAAACCGACCCTTGTTTGGTAACCCATGTACCTATATTATTATAGTGACCTAAATAAGAATATATAATTTTAGTTTCAGTAAATATTTCACTGACAGGAAAAAGTCATAATGAAGAATTTCAGAATTTCTGGATTTATTGCTGAAAAGCAGCACTGGCAATATATATAGCAGGCGATAAGATTCATGGTCAATCGTTGTTTACATATTTGGTAGAAAAAAAAATGGTGCTCCTTGCAAACGCAGTCGCGTAATTTGCCCTTTGTATTTGCCCAGCTGAAAAAGACAAATAAAGCTTTAAATCGCGACCATAATTTAATGAAAGTGAATCAAGGTGTGTTCGACAGGGCAATGCGAACTTCGTGCGTACTTTTACGTTTTTAATATTTGTTGTTCTTCTTCTCGACTGCACAAAAAAAATCGAGTTTCTAATATTTCAAGAGCAACTACTTATCACAAAATCACACGAATGACACAATTATAAAAATCCCAAAATCAAACGACCACATTAATCATACAAATCACAATATCACTTGAATCACAAATTACAAAATTGCACAAAAATATTCAATCACACAAATCAAAAGGTCATACAAATCCGAATATCACAAAAAATACAAAAATCACAAAATAACACTACAGTCCTTACTCTTTTTTTGGACGCTTTTAGGCCAAAATGGGGCCATTCTAATAGAAAAATGATCCTTTTTGTGACGATGCTCCTTTTTCGGATGCTATTCTCGAGAACAGAAAACGTCCCAAAAAAATACTTATCACAATGTCACTCAGATCACAAAATAATAAAAATCACAAGATTACACGATTCACAAAATCAGACAAATCACAATAACTAGAATCACAGAATCACAGGAATAAAAAAACTCACAATATAACTCGTATCAGAAAGTGAAATAATTCACAATATCACACAAATCACATGGATTACAAAATCACGCGGATTTAAAAATGACACAAATCACAAAGCTTTTATCATTGACTGACCTCAAATAAAATGCGGTGTTTGATTCCATGTGTTCATGGTTTATGTTCTATTCTAGCTGTCTATCAGACAAAATTTATGTTTTTTTTATATAATAGCCATTAAAAATAACATCGGAAATTACCATAAGATTGACAGTTTTAATTTGTCGTTTAGCGACGCACTGGACACCAGCTGGTGATTTTTAATGAACTAAACTATTTATAGAGAATTTGAACGTCAAATTGAGGATCATAAATAACGACTGACATATTTTATGATTTACGAAAACATATGTAAATGTCTATTTACGTGATAAATATTTTGTAGACAACCTAGGCACCTATATTGGTCATTAAAACATGAATATTACGCAACATAACTGCGCAGAGGGTATATACAGTGTTACAAAGGTAGACCTTTTCTAGCCTGCACGTTGCAAAAGCATAAAAAATGTGCCGTGTATGATGCTTATCCTTTGAGGGACGTTTTTCGAGAACCAAAAACGCCCTTATAGTAGTAAGGACTGTAATTAAATGATTATAAAAATTGTTTAGAACCTACACATAAAGGCTATAACTCATATTACGAGCAGCGCGGTGAGTTGTTTGCGTGGCTAAGGGACACTGGCCAATAGGAGACGCCTATAAAAAAGCATGAGCCAATAAGCGCGCTTGTAATTCAGTTACAGACGCTCCGCGCCTACGGCTTATTAACTTTATATACACCACCTAAGCAGTTATTATAATAATACAACAATTTGTTTTGCTCAAAAAGTGTTAAGATAATTGATTTTTGTTAAGATAACTGAGTAGGGCGGTTGATGAGATAATTGAAAATTGCGATACGTTTCGTTCCAAAAAGTGTTAAGATAACCCAACTTTGTTAAGATAATTGGTGTTAAGATAATTGGTTAGGGGTTAAGTTTACAGCATACAGGAAATTTATTGGTTATGAGAGCAATCTTACATACCATGTGTTAGGGGAACTTTTCGACACATGTGCTCAGAGGTTAAGTCCTACTGTTGGTGCTGTTTTTTTACATAATAGTGATTCATATTGATACCGAGTAGAATCTTGATAAACTTTGCAAAGCTGTATGGCTCCTAATAGGCTTATAGAGCCTAATACATTATTCGGGTCTTTCAAAATATTTTCGTACTTTTTTTTTGGGGAGGGTGTATGACTAAGCCCACTTGCAAGGATGACTAGCGTCACGGTACTTTACAAAATAATCACCTTGTCACAAACGAAAAAACATCACGAATCATAATTATAAACGAAAGAAGAAGAAGAAGTATCTGTGTGGGTTAAGCAATGGAATGTATGACTATACTCCTGAGCAATTCACGAAAACTCGATTATGCACCACGTGATCAGTTCTTATTTTATTTTTTTCGCGATATATTGATGCGTGAATCATCCGGAAACAGTGCCAATATGACTCAAGCATGTTCTAAAAAAACAATCGGCCATTTGTATAGGGTGTCAACGATTAGTCAATATTTAACGTATTGGGTGAAATAAATGTAGCGATGCGTATTTTTTTTAAATAATTCCTGAAATACTGTTTTTGGATTTTTAGATATTTTATAATATTTTTTTTTTAATATTAGTATATTTTACACGATTTTCAAAAAAATTCAAAGATTTTTTCACGTTTCCAAAGATTTTCAAAGATTTTTTTTTAATTTTTTTAAACATTTTTTTAAAGATTTTTCTAAAGATTTTTTTAAAGATTTTATTAAAATAATTTGTAAAGATTGTCAAAGATTTTTTAACGATTTTTTAACGATTTTTTTTTGTTTAGTATTTTAAAGATTTTCAAAATTTTTTTTTTATTTTTTTTTTCAAAAGATTGTCAAAGATTTTTTTTTAAATTATTTTAAAGATTTTCAAAGATTTTGTATTTTTTTTTCAAAAGATTGTCAAAGATTTTTTTTTTTAATTATTTTAAAGATTTTCAAATATTTTGTATTTTTTTTTTTTTTAATATTTATAAAATTTTTCGAAAATATGGCGTAGGGTTAAGAACTGAATTCCAAGTAAAGCCTCTATTGGCCCGTCTTCTTTTGGCCGTCTTATTGGTTAATCGTTTTTTAGCCACGCAAAACGTGACAAATGAGTCACCGCTGATTTTGATTGGTTTATTTTTTGTGTCAAAAAGATGTGTTTCTCTAGCAGAAGGTTGCGCGTCGCCTACGAGTTAAATTCCAATACTTTTCGCGGACACCCTACATTCGTGTCAAAATGACATTTTGTTCCAAAACATCCCAATATCGCACCATTGAATTAATTATCCTTATTATTAACCATCTGGATCCTGCCATGGCCACTGAATCATGTCGTAATTTTTGCTAAAAATACGTTTTGTTTTAGCTTTGTTTTTTGTTCCTTTTCTCGTTTCTTATCAATTTGACTTTCGTTTCGATTTTACTTTAGTTTAATTTGTGTTATCTTAGTTTGTTTCATTGTGTCTTCATATATCACCACTTCAACTTGAAACGCGGTGGCAAAATTGTACAAAAAAAAATCTCGACATCACTTTTAAGACTTGAACTTGGATAAAGCGCGCGCCGCTTCAAGGGTTATCAATGGAAGCCACATATTATCTAATGCGATTTTAAATTAACGAGAAAAAAATACCTGATTGTAAACGCCAGTTAACTCTCAGGGGAAGGAGTTTTTGGGAATCCGTAGGGGAAAATGTGTCTAAATAAACACGCACTTCGAAAATTCACAATAATTCGCAATAATTCAAAAAAAAAACTGGTAAAGCCAAGTTGCAGGGCTCGTCATACTACGTCGATCTGACTATTCAGAAATTGATTAAGGCCACCAGGGCCCCTAGAGAGTTGTTTGAAATCTCCAACCTACGCAAAAAAAACACCGTCAATCGAATTTTCTCGAAAAGTTGAGGAGGGGTCACCAATACCCGTTTAGCCCTACGGGGCCTCCATATGCCTTAAATCGACGAAAAAAACAAGTTGCGTGTCTATTTACACGCACTTCACCCTGGGAGTTAACGCCAACACAAAACCAACTCGTCCCTTCATCGTTCAGGTGGAGCATGTCGCGTCAAGGTAAAGCATGGTAATGCCTGGGTAATGCCGCCCTAACGTGCAGTATTTTACGATAATGTGTAGGGTGCCTGGTTAAGGTTCTCATAACGTCTAGAGTAGTTCGAAAATGCTAGCTACCGTCGCTACATACCGTTAAAAACTTTTTTGTAGAGTTTAAGTACACCACCTAACCAGTTATCGTAACAACTGTTTAGCTCAAAAAGTGTTAAGATAAATGAATTTTGTTAAGACAATTGGGTAGGACGTTTGGTTAGATAATTGGAATTTACGATACATTTTGGACCAAAACTTTTGGTCCTAAAAGTGTTAAGATAACCCAACGTTGTTAAGATAACTGGTGTTAACATAACTGGTTAAGGGGTGTATAACACCATTGTTTTTAACCAACTGTATTAAGGATTTGCCGCAAAGTAAATACATTTGCCTAAAAATCGATAACGGTTTTTTAAAGAAATGTTAACCATTTTGAATACCGCTCTACCGCGGTCCAGGTTGTAATATAGTTACAAGAGGCAAAAAATGTAGCATCAGGATGTTGAAGGTTATAATATTAGCGGGGACCGTTTACGCATCAAGAAATAATAACGGTTTGTTGTAATCTGAAAACAGCCCTAAACTCAACGTTAGTAAAAAATGTGTGAAAAAATATTAGAATGATCTCGATATAACTTTTAAAACTTGGACAAAATGCGCCGCTTCAAGGATTATCAATTGAAGCCACATATGATTTAATAATGAGTTTTTAAATTTACCCGAAAAGCTATTTGTGTTCAGCACTATTTTTTATTTCTATCTGTTTTCGTTCAAAGTAGTCACTGATGTATTTAAAGAACGTAGTGAATGTATTAACTCCCTCTGACCGGTCAGGTAGTACACTACCAAATCGACTTTCATCGTTAATAACAGCCAGGCGGATCGAGATTTTTCTAAACGGAAAACAGTACGAATTTTTTCAAGCAAATCTACGTAAGTACATCACCTACCTACGTTAGTTAACAAAAATTCACGTAAGTTACCAAATTCATGTAAGTTAACAGTCTGCTCGCGACAACTTTTCCGCCTACGCAATACCCATGTAAGTTAACAAAATTCTAAACTTTTTTTGACCAAACAACGCACTCAAATTAACGAGTTAGTATTTTGTGTCGTGTATAGTTGCTAACTTGCGCGCCAGTACTAACTTAAAAGTTAAGGTTTTTAAGTAGGTTAAAAACCATCTTTTTCTATTCTACAATCGATATCCAATTAATCATCTCACCTTACTGATTGCGAAATCACAATTTTCAAATTGTGAATTATGTTTACGAAGATATTTTTAGAACTCGAAATTTTGCCTAATTATTGATATCTGTTTGTTTTAGTTATTTTTTCTGATCTTTGACTTGCGTAGGTGTAATAGTGCGTAGACGTTATAGTGGAATCATCTAGCGGAGGCGGGAATTGTTTTTCCTTGTTGAAAAATATTTTAAACAAAAGTTAAGTAAAAGATGGGTAAAATACCTTGAACTTGGATTAAGCAAGGCGCTTGAGGGGTTATCAATTGACTTGACTACTTTTAATAATAGGAATTTTTGGCATTGTATATGTCAATATCTATTCAAAATTGGTTCGATAAGTACTCAATTGCTTTAATAAAAAGTCGCACCAAATCGGGTGGATAAAGAAGCTATTACAGGGATTTTACAAAAATATTCTCTCTTGCTGTAGAAAAGTTTTTTTGTGAGATGAAACGGAAAAAAAGTCAGCTAAAGGACATAAATTATACCCGTTAGCTGACTTTTTTCCGGTTTTCCACTTTATTTGACGTCTCATAAAAAAACGTGTACTAGAAAAAACTGTTCACTACTGACTCAGACTATAAAACGTGATACATTTATTCAAGTTTTTTAACTATTTGTTTTAACAGTCTGTCAAATGACAGAAAAAGCGTGCGATTTTGGCATAAACCCAATCACAAACGCTCAACGCATTTTAATAAATAATTCTGATTACGTTTTTCGACCGGATATCGGCGCAGGTAGTGTATTTGATAACGAGGCAAGTAGTGTATTTGATTATAGACGGCGAAACTCGCAAAAGTTTAAGGTAATTTTAGCTGAGATTGGATTTTTAAAAATACCTTTTCAAAAAAAAATTGGGTTGGCTTTTTTTTTGTTCCTTCCAAAAGTTTGTTACCCGTTATGTTAACACCATCAAACGTCAAAAACTGTTAACTTAATGGAATTTTGTTAACATAATGGGATTTTGTTAACATAATAGGATTTTGTTAACATAATGGGATTTTGTTAACATACATGTAATGGGATAGCGCTTTTAGTTTAATAATTGGAAATTGAAGTTAATCACATCCCAAAAAGTGTTAACATAACGGCATTCTGTTAACAGAACGGGTGATAACATAATGGGTTGTGTGGTTTATTTTTCAATACTTCAAAAATTAGCCGTGAAACCGATTCTATTGCGAAATTGCGCAACGTACAAAGTGTGGTCATTATTTAGTCACCCAAATCTAAGGTACAAGCAGCCGCTAAAATAGTATTTTTGTTAGTGTTAAACATTTTTTGAGGCAAAAAAAGTCAAAAAGAAAAAAAGAACGAAGCAGAAGAAAGATGGATAGAACTGAAAATGCAGAACACGATCGTGCACGTGTGTGTTTCGTTTTAGTTAAGAAAAAAAAGGTACCCTCTTCAGCTTGTTCAAACTTTTATGCCACTTTACAGGCCATATGCGCCGTCTATAACGGAGATTATAAATATTTGAAAGTTGATAAAGACACGAAATTCGTTTATTTTTATGAAATATGGTGTAACACATTATCATTATTCCGTTATGTTTTTATTCTTAAACAATTACACCACCTACCTTCTTAAAGTAACAGTCAGTTTTTCCGCCTACGCACTACTAATTTAAAGTAACAGTTCCGCCTACTTAAAGTAAACCCAAAAATTGAACACAAAATTGTTACTTTATGTGAAACTATTACTTGAAGCAGGTAGTGCGTAGGCGTAAACATTGACTGTTACTTTAATCATTATTTTTCACTTTTTTGACAAAATATTTTCCCCAAATACATATGTTTATATGTTAAGCCCTACGCCGTTATGTTTCACTTTTTCCCGCTTGGGCCATTATGTGTCACTATTTTTCGAACTTTGCTGTGAAACATAACGGCGCACCCTTTGTATAACAACTATTTTCTAGAGTTTTTCAAAAAATAGAACATCTACACAAATCATTTTAAGGCGAACTCTTAATTACTAAAATTATATATTAATTACAGTAGTAACATCCGTCCATATCTTTGGAATTATTGGACACGGCCTTGTCGAATATAATTTTAGTCAGATTTTTAATAATAATTATCATTTTCAATTTATTTAAAATACATATTCTAAAACGACTGGATTAAGATGACTGCGATATTTACTAATTTAAAAACGTTCGGCAAATATTTGAAATACACCCCAGTAGAAATATTATATTTCTCTAGACATTCCGACTCCACACTAAGCACTAGTTTTTTCTGCCCTTTAATAACCCTTGCATAGTGACGACTTAAAGTCTGCATAAAAAAAATGCTATAAATTTTTTTTTTCTCTGCAAAATTCTAATGACATTTTTATTTTTTTTGTTTGAACTTGAGAAAGCAAGAAAGGCGATATTGAGGCAGATTCATCCCATTAACAAAATGTGAGTCAAAGCGAGTGAATTTCATTACATGTAATTATATTTTCTTTTTATATTTCTTTATTGCTCTGGCTCGCTCTCCCCTCTCTGTCGCTCATTTTACACACCTTTTTGTGTTATATTTTTTTTTGTTCAAGGCCAGTGCTGGTGGTGGTGTAGTAGAAAAAAAATGTGCGCTGTTAGAGCATACATATAGATATGTATTAAAATATATTGTCGTATCACTACGCCCGAGTCGAGTGAATTTTTTCTGGGCGCCGGTGAG
Source organism: Oikopleura albicans (assembly GCA_004367875.1). Lineage (NCBI taxonomy): Eukaryota > Metazoa > Chordata > Appendicularia > Copelata > Oikopleuridae > Oikopleura > Oikopleura albicans. The sequence continues at coordinate 295,415 of SCLG01000344.1, read as the reverse complement.
ACTGCCGCTAGGTGGCTTGCTCCGACTCACGCAAGTTTTTTTTTGTGTAATATTTTCTTTCAAAGCGTGTGTGTGTGCGTTAGATCAAGTCTTAGCCACCTTATAAAAGACAGATTTTTTTTTCATCATATATTTTTTCGTTAATTGTCAACAACAACAAAAAAACTTTTTTTTTTCTTCAAAAAAATACAAAAAATTTTTTTTTGCGACTGGAAGAGAACATATCAGAAGATTGGAGTCGGCGGCAAAATCGTTTTTCTATGTGAGAGAAAACTCAAAATGCCAGAGAAAAAAAAATTAACACGAAATTTTTTTTTCTAGGATACTGTAACAGAAGACAGACGCAAAATTTTCAGCGATTTTTTGGTAGGCCTCAATGAACCCTCCGGGAGGAGAGTGGCCTTATCCGGGAGCCGGTGCCCTGGTACCTTGGACCGACAGTCAAGAGGCGAGAAATGGAAATGCCATGGTAAGCAAAAAAACAAGTTCTTTTTTGGATTTATTCGTATTAAAATACCAGTCATTTATTCAAAAAAGAACGGTAAAATTACCGTGTGTTGAGGCTCAGTCTGTCGTGGTGCTAGAATAATTTAAAAATCATATGAAGATAACGCAAAACCCGTCAGTCTGAGCTCGAACACACGGTATATTTTAATTCATCAATGGGGCTAGTTTTCGGTCAAAAACAACATGGTTTTGACTTTAACCCCCAAGGTGCGACAATTTTTTTTTTGACGATTTTTTGCAGCCAATTTTTGGAACCTCACGAGGCCTCGGAGTCCTCCAAAATTCTAGAGGTACTTTAAAAAATTAAATATCCCTGAAGGGTTCCAAATTCTGGGGTACCCAAAAACAAATTGTTCACACGAAAAAAAAAGATGTTTATTAAAACTAATCATGTATAAAAATTTGTCGCCTCAATTATATAAATGAAATAAGAAAAATAACCGAAGGAATTTGGCCGCGGCGTTCCAATTTGATTAAAGAATATAATTCTCACGGAACAGAAGTTCAAATTTGACCATTTTTCCCCTTTCTCTTTTTTTAATATTATTTATTCAAAGCAAAGGCCGGAAGTCACCTTTTAAATAAAAAAAAAATTCACCGACATATAATACAATTAGATTAATTCTTTCCGGGGGAAAAAAAAGTTGAGCAGAAGTGATGTGTTTGAATAGAGCTCAAGTTTATTTTGTCGAAAGATCTGCCGCTGGATTTTTTTTTTCTGCCGTCCGAATTGACGCAATAAATTCGTGATTCTTTATTCCATATTTTCTAATTCCATGACGCCGCGGCAGAAAAAACTGATCAGTATATAATATGTTCTAAAATTTAATTTATTTCATTTTTTTATTACAGCACGCCCTGACTAAAAGTGTCGCGTTAACGAACGGTCCTCACGGTTTGCTAGACCAACTGTTGGTCATTTTTCAGTATGAAATCACTTTGGAATAATGAAAGGTATAACAATATTGTTAAATACAGGGCTTAATAAAACCATTTTTTTATTATCAGGCAAAATTTGGCTGTCTAAACATTTTTCGTTCAAAAGTTCTAACGATTGAAAAACGCCCGTGGACAGATATGTCCACACTGTGCGGCCTGGAGTTAATTTAAAAAATATGTCTTATAAAAATTTGTCCAACATTTTGCTGATAAGCAAAGTGTTTTATTTTTGTCTGTTATAAAATATAACTAACAGTGCTTGATCTAACGGAAAATTTATTATTTTTTATTTTATTTTTCATTTCTTTTTTGTCCAAGTACATATTGTATATATAATCGTATTTGAGGGTTAAAAACGGTACCTCAATCGTAATGCTACTCCAACTTGATCTTAACGCCTCCTTGAAAACATATCTGGACTATCTTATCTGATGAAACGTAAGAATTAAGTGCACTTTTCCAAGTGGGAAGATGTGATAGTTTGGTAACACAAAAATCGATTTATTCGATCGAAACTCTCTCAAGAAATTTTTCACAATCGGAATTCTATATTCTAGATTTTGCTGACTTGCGCCACCGTCTTACATTTTTTGTACAGTGTGGCAAAACTCAAAATTTGTTTTTCTCATAAATGAAAAAAACTGAATTAATCTGATTATCTAGAAAGAATAAGGGAAAATGCCGAAGTTTTATAACAAATATAACAGCCGAGTTTTATGAAAATGAACCAGTTAGATTCTCATTGAATTTCTCAAAACTAAATTTCGATACCTGCGGACTTGGTAATTTCTTTTGAATCCGAATTAATTTCAATTTTTTTGTTTTAGAAATTCAATGAGAATCTAACTGGTTCATTTTCATAAAGCTCGGCTATCTAGCAACAAAAATATAAGTCTGTTTTTAACCGTCCAATGTTAGGGGAAAATCCATCCAATTTTTTAGAATTCCGAAATTTTTCGAAAATTTGACGGTTAACGGCCAAGTGCATGGGTGGTCTTGTTTGTTTTTGTAAAAAGTCAAATAATTTTTGAGGCTAAATTTAGAAATTCTTTTTATCAGACATATTTTTAAACAATATGAGAGACCACATCACCAACTAGATGAAAACTTGAACGTCACGAGTTTTTTTTTTTCTTCTAACTCTATTTAAAATCGATAAGCGATTCTTGATTTTGTAACTTTTTTTCTGCCTGATTTAGTTTATTCAGGGACATAATCGGCTGACCGCTTCTGTCTTTCATTTATGACACGCTTCTCTACAGATTTGTTTATCGAAAAAAAAAATACGAAAAATACGAACAAAGACGAAAAAAATGAAACGCAAAAAAAAATACTTTTTTTTTTGATAAACCAAATATTAATATATTAAATAAGCATTGGGCGGCGAGATGAAACATTTCAGACAACCTTATAGCTTTGATTATCTTCCAATGATGTTTTGTGTATAAATAACACAAAATATGTATTTTTTTTCGTTTTGTTTTTGTTTCGAACGTGTCAATCAATCACACACACATACAAACACAAAATAGTGTAAATTTTGATAATTTACTTTAATCGCCAGGTGCGCAAAAGAGTTCTTTTCGTTTCTTTCTTTCGAAATAGGACTCCACTATATTGGAGTATTTTCAAAATATTTTTCACTTTTTTGAAATTATTCGATTTGTTTTTGATTTCTGTTTTTTTTTTTTTTTTTTATATTTTTCTCTTTAATTTTTTTATATTTTTTTTTCTATTCCATTGTTTATAATTGCTAAATTAATAAGATTTTCTGTATTTTTCTCTTTTATTGCTTATAATTGCTAAATTTATAAAATTTTCTATATTTTTCTCTTCAATTTTTTTTTTAATTTTCTAATGTTTTTAATTTTTCTTTTTTTTTCTATTCAATTTTCATTTTTTTTTTGTTCAATTCTTTTTTTTTCAATTTTTTTTTTTCTGATTTTTCCTTATTTCCTTTTAATTTCCTCGTCATAATTCCCAAAAACCCACGTGGTTTTAGATAAGATTTTTGAGTTTCAATTATCCTCGAATGCAGTTTTGTGCATAAATAACATAAAATATTTTTTTTGTTTTGGTTTCGAACGTGTCAATCAATCACACGCGAAATAAGTAGTGTAAATTTTAGCTAATTTATTTTAATCGCCAGGTGCGATAAAGAGTTTTTTGTTCGTCCATTTTTTTTCTGTGTTAAACGCATACCATGAAGATATATATGTTTGCAAAGGAACATATTTGATTTGCTTGTCGAAGGGGTCCATTTGTTCAATCAAGTGTAACAACGCAAACATTTGGAACGCTTGAATTATTTTAGGGTGGCAACGGTGAAAAATAATGTATTGTAAGCGTTAATTAGGTACTTGCGAGAAAATACACGAAAATTTCCGCTTTTAACGATGCGATCATTATGCCGGTATTTACCTATACGGTCATTTTCTGTGATTTTTGAATTGAAAAACTTGAGTTAACTCTCAAGGGCCAAAAGTGGATGCAAACCTCTAGGGATCCAATCGTGAAAATTGCACGAATCAATTTTGTGTTAATTATAATTTTTTTATCTGATGTTTTTTGGCAAATGGAGTATTTTGGTGACCATTTGGGGTCGCCAAAAAATTGTTTTTTTTTTGAAATTTTTAGCGACCATAATTGGTGGCCAACTCAAGTCTAAAACACCATTTGGCGATCATTTGAACTACCCATAAAAGTACCCATAAAAGTACCCATAAAAGTACCCATGAAAGTACCCATACAAGTGGCCTTAATGGATGATCCAAAATGTTCTGATTATGAGTTGACACTTTTTTTTTAAATATTTTAGTGATTTCAAATTTCTATTTTTTTAACTTTGCCACACTTGAAATTGTCGATTCAGTCTTTGTTCAGAAACAGAGATCCGACTGTAGTTTGTTTTCTTCTTTTCAGAAATGTGATTTTTGTGTTCTAAAAAGCTATTGCCTAATGAATGATACAGCGGCAGGGCTTATCAATACAAACACCAAAGGAGCACGACGGACATAATCTTGACAAGAGGGGCCCTAGACAACCTGATATAACATTAGTGAAATCGGGGCGATAAGAAGCCAAACCTGGACACAATTATCAGCTTCGAGTCACTAACTCATTGTCACGTCAAACAGCTCACTATCGCGTTCAAAGTGGGGGTAGGGATGTATATCTTTTTGAAAGAAAAAGCGAAAGCGACGTCAAACATTTTTTTTGTAGTTTTTTTTTCTTTTGTTGTTGTTGTGACATTTGCCACTATTGCCATTTAAATTTTGACACTTGCACAAAAACTCTTGCATAAATTACGATAAAAAAGTTACAGCGTTTTTTTCTAGATTAGAACTACAGTCCCGACCTTCCAGTTGTGCAATTTGCGTTTCCGAAAAACGTGCACAACTGGGCAGTCGTGCACAACTAGGCAGTCGTGCACAACTGGGCAGTCGGACAAGATGGTACACATAATAACTAAATTTTATTTACGTTTTTCGTTTAACTGGTTTATCAGACAACTTTTTCGGTTTAATTTTCGGATTCAGCTCGCAAAATCCTTTTATACAAGTCTAAACTTGATACGCTCCAACGTTTTGTGAAGCAATTTAGCATTTTTTATTACTCGCGTACAATTCTCTTTCGGATTTTTCCTCAAAAATGCCACAATGCATTTTTTTTGTTTTAGCGTAAGATAAGTATTTTTTCGTGTTGGATTGAATGGCCGTCGAGGTAGCCCTCTTCCCGACATAATTTGTGAATGAAAACTTTCTAGGCTCTACCCCTTTTATAAATTAAAAATGTATGCTTCTAGTGGATGNTTTTATTTTTGTTTTCTAATTATTTTAAAATTTTCTAATTTTACTATTTTTTAATTTTTTAATTATTTTTAAAAAGTCTATTTTATTTTTTAATTTTCTGATGATTTTTTTTTTGATTTTTTTATTTTATAATTTTTTTTAATTTTCCATTTTGAGTTTTTTTTTTCTTATTACCTCAAAAAAAAAATTAATAAGATTGCTAGATTTCCGCATGCACAAATGTCAAAATAAAGTATTTTTTACAAAATTAATTTTGTCATTTCCGGTAACCGGAAGTTTCCTAAACACAGAACAATACGTCATGGGCGTCACGAGCGTCAATTCAGAATATTTGAAAATTTTCAAAAAAATTATTATGAGGTTTTATAATGAGGTTTGTTTTTGCATTTTGCCATTTGACTTGATTTTTGCGACTATTTTTATGAAGGTATTGTTAAACACATTTTATGCCGTACGTATGATTTTTGACACCCACATTAAAACTGAATAAATTATCAAATTCCTCAAATTTATTGCAATTTTTATGATTCTCTGTTGGCAAAATCCACTTTTGAGAATCCGTTATATCTCGCGCATTAAATGGCAAAATTAAGTTTGTAATCTTAGTTTTTGGCTTTGGACTTAGTTGCGAACGTAAAACATGATTACCGAATTAAATTTGAGGGCAACCTGTTTATTTTTGCCGCATAAATATATTTGCATGAAATTTTTTTGTTTGTTTGAAAGGTATGAAATAATCCGAAAAAATTGTACAGGAGGTCTGCATAAGTACCAACCAAAATTCTCAATTACGACAAATAAGGTCTTTTTGGATTTTTTCAGGTATGAGCCCACAATATTTTTTTGATTATAATCAGATGACCTTTTGTAAATTTGTCAAATGGTGAATTTTAAGCAATTAACCCCATCACGGACGCTATTAAAAAACATCATTTAAAAAAAGTTAATTTCAAATATGAGTCAGTCTAAAAATCTGTCAATTTCAAAAACTCGTCAATTTCAAAAATTTGTCAATTTCAAAAATTCGTCAATTTCAAAAATTCGTCAATTGCAAAAATTCGTCAATTTCAAAAATTCGTCAATTTCAAAAAATCGTCAATTTCAAAAATTTGTCAATTTCAAAAAATCATCAATTTCAAAAATTCGCCAATTTCAAAAATTCGTCAATTTAAAAAAAATCGTTAGTTTCAAAAACTTGTCAATTTCAAAAGCTTGTCAATTTCACTAAATTGTCAATTCCAAAACTTTGCAATTTGAAAAATTCGTCAATTTGAAAAATCGTCAATTTCTTTTTCGCCAATATCCATAAATTTTCTAGAAATTCTTTATAATTCAGCATGGATCAGCGCCCAAGAGTCAGAATAGGCGGTTTCAAAGTAACACAATTCATTGAAACGTCCAAAATTAATAACTCAACATTTTTTTCTCATTTTTTTTTGCCAAATGAAAAAAACGGCCGCCCTCGTCCACCGCGATGTTTATAAGTAAAATTTACCCATCTGACATATGGACAGAACCAGTCAACGTTAACAATTGTATTTCAGATGTATTCCGGAGTTCCACCATTGGGCCATCCTGATTTCACGGTAAATATTAAAAATCTAATTGTGAAATAATGTATTGTAAATTAAATTATTAATGAATTCAACATTTTTTTTTGTTGTAAAACAATTTGACCAAAACTTTGCTAGCAACAAATTCCACCAAACAGCATGTGTTTTTAACGAGCTTGTTTTCTCTGAATGACCCATAAATTGGGTTCATACTTTAGAGTCAATAAGCGATAATAAGTATATTATCAGCGCGAAAAAAAATTGAAAAACATTTGTCAAATCAAGTTTCGATATAAAATTTGCCTACGATAAATAACATTGTTTTCGAATTATTTCAGTATTAAAATCGTTATTTGTTAGGCTAAAGTCTCTTCTCCGTTTTTTCGCTAAAACTAGGCTCATCTCAGACTAATTCGGCACAAAAACGATACAGGGGGTTAGAGAGAAAAAAAAAACCATAACCACCAAATTTTTTTTTGAAAAAAAAAGTATTTTGGTCATTCGAGGTAAAAATAAAACAAGTGGATTAAAAAATGGGCCATTTTGTCCCATTTGGAGGCCTTAAATCAAATTTATCACGTGACAGGGTTAACTTGAGTCAAAACTGGATTAGGTCATTACAATCCACTTTTTAATATTACGTCGAATGGCCAAATTTTGTTTTCGAAAAAGTTTGCTGGTTATGGCTTTTTGATCGGCAACAATTCACGCTTTGAGAAATATGCAAGATTGCAGCGCACCCCCTGTATACAATTTAAAGAATCATTATCTGAAGTCTTACTCTTATTTTATGTTTGTGACACGTTATAACTCAGTCCATCGTAAAAAACGGAAAGTGGAAGACAAAAAAAAACTTTACTTATTGATGCGTTTTCTTTTTTCAACATTTACAGCGCCTAATTATTGCTAACGTAGATGCGCGGTTTGCTGTTGACCTTCAAGCGTAGAGAAAAAAAAATGAAAAAAAAAATCACAAAGATAAAAACCATTTTAATGATTTTTTTTTTCAAAAAGCTACAGTAATGCTGCATGATTCATATAAACTACGTAAAAGGCAAATATACCGACGTGATTACCGATCAAACATCGGAAAAAATGAATAAACTTGGGCGCATATTTATGATAATGACTATCAAAGGGTCTTTTACGTATTACAGCAAGATCAAATAATTTATCTTGATTTTTTTTAAGTTAAATTGAAAATCATTTGTTGGTTCAGATAATATAAGCATCTGTTATTTTATTGAAAGACTTTTTATGTTAACTGTTGCGGTACCGAGACGTATATCAAAGGTCGAAATCGGGACATAACTACAGTCCATATACCCGTAAAACTACGTTGGGGAAAAAACATGTTTTTGAAAAAAGTCATACTTTTCACAAAAATATAGGGTTGGTTATAGACAACTGATTACAGGTGCACAAATGTTAACTCCCCGGCTAAATTTGCACAAATCGTTCTTAAATTCAAAAAAAAAAATTAAAGAGCATAATTTAAAATGACTATTGGGTTGTAAAGATACCTCAGACAATGGTTATAACACGATTTCGTGCAAATTGGCCTTAATCTTTTCCTACGGGTTAGTTCCCTTTAAGAGTTAGTTTCTAACGGGAAGGCTATTGAATATTTTGTTAGTCAATTTTTTTTTTGTCTAAAAATAATGCTCTGATTAGTGAAACTATATAGAAAAACATAAATAATAGTTTACATAAAACTCTAAGAAAACAATCATGCTGTATTACATGAAAACCTCCGTGAAATCGTCGAGTCAGATGGTACTCAGATCGTGACGCTTAACTACTCAAAAACGTTTTAAATGTAGTAATGAGTTTTCACTTTTTTCTGAATTATAAACAACCATCGGTTTTACGTTTCATAACTTGGAACTTCTACACTTTTTTTCTATAAAAATATTTTGGATAAACAAATTAGCAAAAGGGAGAAAAACTTTAAAATATATGTTTTATGAAACCTGAAAAGTTCAGAAATCACCCGTTTTTCCGAAATTATTTTTTGCTGGTTTTTGGTCAAATTGCTTCCTTAAAAAATCCCTTTGATAGTTAATCAATAAAATTCTAGTGGTTAACAAGTAAAATTTGTTTAGGCCAATATGGCGAATGGTTTTGCAAACGGGGAGTATCCGAATATGGCTGGATGGCCATCTGGATATCCACCATTGGGCGCCGCTGGAGCAATGGTAAGTGTTACTTTTGGAATACACGTAACCCGTAGGAACCCAACTGGCAAATTTTTGTCGTTTTTTTTTTGTCGCACCATTTGAAATAGTTTAATAGTTAACCTTCAATGTATAACATACAAACCCCATGTTTTAAAAATATGCGGTAAAAATTAAAAAAAATGGGTCATATTTTAAATACGACGTATGCCGTCAAATTACGCCTTGCCCTTAGCGAGTTAAAATGTGAAATAAAGCTAAAGTTCAACAATAGCGTTTACAAATCCTATCTGTAAACATTGAAGAGAAAAAAATTTAGCTTTTTGAAAAGTATTTGAAATCATCGACGCGTCGAAATCAACCGTCAAATCATGACAACTTTATTCAATAGTGAGTGATTTACGCATCGCCCTAGATAAATTGCTTTCGCTCAGATGACGGAAATGTGACAAGTTCAACGACTCACCCCGTAGTTTTATAAATTATAATATTGATATAGATATGATTTTAAAGATATGCTTCAAACGAATTTCGAGCCTTTGCCGACGTTATTAAACATAATACAAATCATAAGCAGCTGCGCTCATAAAGGACTATAAGCATTTTTTTCGATTTTTATTAAAATTTTAGGGATTTTCCGTTTCTTGGCGAAAGATTGAATTTTTTGTGAAAATTTTTTGTGAAAATTTTAAAAAATATTAGTGATTGAGTTTTTTTCGGGGCAAACCACGTTTTGGAGATAAGGCAGATGGTTTTGGAAAAAAAAATTTTTTTCGCGAAATCATTATTTGGGGAAAAACATTTTCCGGGAAAAGGGCATGTTTATCCGGGTAAATTTTTCGAAAAAAACATTTTTCGTCCTGATTCAGGATTCCTGAAGTGGAGCATTCTATTTTGCACTGTCTTAAACCGCTCATTTCCGAACATTTTGGAAATATGTTCGTGGAAGACGTCCCTAACGGGACTACAGACTCATAACTTACGCAATTTTGTTTAGGTTGGGCCGGACTTATTTCGGGGCCTACCATTGCATCCGTCAGGCCTAATCAAGCAAGAGAATCGCGACAAGAAAGATATGAAGAATCGCATTCCCTCCGCCGTAAAAATTAATGAGGAAGATTTGCCACCTGAAGAACGCGAAAAGCGCGAAAAAGAAAGGCGGTATGTCGTTTTATTTTTATTTTCTTATTATTTATACTTTACTAATAATAGTGGCGCTTAATGTACCCATAATTGCCGCAATTCGAATTCCAAACATGCATTCGAGCAAAGGCTAGAACATTATTTTTGCAACTTTGTTTTGGTACTTTGCTAGAGAACAAAAAATTAGTGGGAAAATCGATCACATTAACAGCCATTAACTGCATTTGTCTGAATTGATGAGCCGTCAAATTTTTGGGCAAATAGGGCCAGCCAGTCTAGACAACAAGCTTGGTAATTTGTTTTTCTAAAATACATGTAAATGTTACGCATTTCGTCAAACTACGTCGATCTGATTATTCAGAAATTGATCTGGGCCACCAGGGCCCCCTAGAGAGCTGTTTGAAATCTCCAACCTACGCAAAAACACCGCCAATCGAATTTTCTCCAAAAGTTGAGGGGGTGTCAGCAATACCCGTTTTGCCCTACGGGGCCTCCATATGCCTTAAATCGACAAAAAACAAGTTGTGTGTCTATATACACGCACTTCCCCCTGGGAGTTAATAAAATTCATAAGGGTAGTCCTCGTTGTCATTTTTGTTGTTGTTTCTATGTCTCCACCACTTTAAACTGTATTTAAATGTTAATTAATCTGATCATAAGCACTCTGATGAGGTATTATGAATCCGTAGTGAACGCTCGTGAGACAGGGATAAATATTACGTGCAAGACCTAATGTGCCATTTGGCACAATCATAATATGATGCTTCTGAACATATGAGATGCCCTGGTCAGACAAGGCATTTCCGTAGCTACTTCATAACATGAATTACATGACAATACACGTACACCAGCTGTACAGTTATCTTATTATCTTTGTTCCTAGAATTTCTTTACATGTACGTAATTTGAATGTAAACAACATGTTAGGAATTAAAAAAATAAAAACCGATTGTTAAAGTAATTAAAATACACCACTTGCGCAGTTATGTTACCGAGGTATGTTACCGAGGGTATGTTACCGAGGTATGTTACCGAGGTATTTTCAAAAACCGGTAACATAACTGCGCAAGTGGTGTACATTGTTAAACAAATGAAAACACGTTGTTCAACACTTTGTTTCCAAATTAGTTTATGGTTGTTTTTATAACATATACATATGCCACGATACCATATGACACGGTCCCACTTAGATATACATTTTTTAAAATAATATTAAACAAAAAATATATAAGGCTTTTTTTCATGAAATTTCTTGAAATCGGTGGAAATTACCAGTGGTTTTATTTCGACAAAGACGACCGTCAGTAAACTGACGCTTCGGCGTAATAAAGTTAACGGCAAGCCGCAGCGTATAAGGCACATTTTAAAAATTACTTTATTATGGCGAAATCAATCACATTAAAACATATTAGCTGCATTAGTCTAACTTGTCATTTTTTATACAAATAGGGCCAGTCAGTCTAGACGGTAAGCCTCGCCAGCTCGTCTAGCGTCCCGAAAGTAAATAGGTCCCTTTTCCCTCATTTTCTATGAGAATTTTCCAGTGAGGTGTATTTTGATGCGGTTATCTTTTTTAGGCATTTAACTCTCAGGGGGAAGGAGTTTTTTAGAACCCGTAAGGGGAAATGCGTGTATATAAACACGCACTTAAAAAAATTCACAATAACTCAAAAAAACTGGTAAAACCAAGTTGTAGAGTTCGTCAAACTACGTCGATCTTAAGATTCAGAAATTGATTTGGGCCACCAGGGCCCCTAGAGAGATGTTTGAAATCTCCAACCTACGCAAAAAACACCGTCAATTGAATTTTCTCGAAAAGTGGAGGGGGGTCAGCAATACCCGTTTTGCCCTAAAGGGCCTCCATAGGCCTTAAATCGACGAAAAAACAAGTTGCGTGTCTATATACACGCACTTCCCCCTGGGAGTTAAAAAAAACAGTCCTGGCTTCTTTTAGGAACGCTCATTTGAGCAAAGCTTTCTCTCACAAGCAAAAATCTCAAAAATTTAAATATGAAAAGTAATCACTTTCATTCGTTAAGTTTGGAACATTCACCTCATTAGGAACGCTATCCAAGTAACAAAGGCGTTCCTAAGGAGGATACAGTATGGGTCGTACTACAAAACATTTTGTTTTTGCTGGACATAATCTATGGCGTCACGAAAAATACCCTAAATCGTGTATCCAGTAACATTAAGTAAAACTCCTAGCATTTCCTAGGGACTCCTTTCAATCGGAAAAAAAAAGTTCCCCTACTGGAAAAAATTTCAACAAAAGTGGACATCATGTTTTTGTCATGATTTGGATACATACCCGATAATTTCGTATAACATCTCTTTTTAATACTTTTTTTCTTCAATGATTTTAAAAAGGAATGTTTATCAGATGTAAAACACATGTATTGTGTATACAGTATACGTTTCTATAGTAGCATTAGTACTGGTATGGTACACGAAAGTACACTTTTAGGTACTCTAGGAGACGTAAAGGTAAAACAGCATGATAAAATTACCAGAAAAACACATTTTCATTTCTTTTCCAAAAAGGCTTTTCCAAGTATCTCACTGCAAACTTTAAAAAAACTAGTACTCGGTTTTTAACTATTGTACCAATACCCTATTTTCTATAATGTAACCAACAAATTGCTTTCAAGCATATCCACCCACGTAATGCCCAATTATCTTCGCAAAATGAGATTATATTCCGTCTTTTTTGGTACAGTCCCGCCCAAATAAGGAACACTCATTTGATAATAGGCCACCACTCAAATAAGAGACATTTTTGGAGAGGGCATATAATATTAGGTTGGTAGCGGCGAAAGGCGTTTCCAACGTAAACGAAGAAATTCTACTTGTTGTTTCCCGTTGCTATGGTGACGCACCCAATCAAAATTGACAGCGCGAGACAATTTAAGTGTTCCGCAGACAATAAATTTTAGCCATTATTTGAGTGAGGGACTGTACTTTTAGTTGTACGATTACTAGTTTTTGTAGTTCGGCAACTAGATCATGAATTTCAGCGCCATTTCACAAATTTAACAATTGCCAATTTTGCCACAAAAGTTGAATTTTAAATGTTCGACACTTTTTTTTTTGTTGAAAAACAGAGCGTCGGATAATCACTATAATCTGCATTAGATTCTAACCAGCTTGTTTTAGATTGGCGAACAATGCTCGTGAACGACTTCGAGTGCGCGATATCAACGAAGCATTCAAAGAACTGGGCCGAATGTGTCAAATGCACACTAAGTCAGACAAACCTCAAACTAAGTTAACAATTCTTCAACAAGCTGTCCAAGTTATTATGACCCTTGAAATCGAGTTGCGAGGTAAGACCGTTAAATGAGTTTTTTGTCGAAAAACAAAGATAATTTGCACGTATCAGTGGCATTGATATCAGCGCAGGCACCTAGCAGAGTTACAAAATTGAAAAAAACGTAAAACTCATTAAAAATTGCATTTATACTCCCCTTGCAAGATAACAGCGCCATGTTCGTTAGCGTTTCTCCCAAAATTCGGTAGATAACATGAAAATTTTCGAGGTAACGGGTGAGAACATAACAGCGCAGGGTGTAGTTCAAAATTTCGATTTGTAAACAATCTATGTAGCTTACAATTTTATTCGTCTCACAATTAAGATTTTACTCATCAGTGTAATATTGCTCACAAATTTTATGCTCATAATTTTTTTATTTTGCTCACCATTGTGACTTTTCTCACAACTATTGGCAATAGTCTATTGCTTTGCTCACGATTTTCATATTTGGCCACACCTACGCGTTTGCTCACACTTACGCGTTTGCTCACACCTACGCGTTTGCTCACACCTACGCATCTGCTCATAATTGATTTTTTATTTTGTTATCTCCTGTTATGTTGCTCAAAATTGTGAGTTTTTTTTTACAATTTGCTTTGAAAATATGTGATTTTGTAATTCGGAAAATTTGCTATTCCGCACTTTTTTTGCACGGATTTATTCAGGTGATTTTTTTACTGTTAATGTCACCCTTGAAATCAAGTTGCGAGGTAAGAATGCGTAAAATAATTATATTAAACAAACAAAAAGTCACAAAAAGGGCCGAATCAGCAGGTATCAGTTAGCATCGATGACACAGCAGGCACCCAACCCGATTATCTAGTTTTCAACTTTTTACCCTGTTTTTACATGCTTCACCAGTCAGACACAACATTTACTGGTCCAGAAGTAATCATTTTGTACTTGAGTATCGAACGCGCCGGCAATATTGATTTCATGTTAGGGTTAACCGAAAATGAAAGCAAAAAAAAAAGATAGTCGACCGTCTGATCAATGTTAACATCCATATGGCTTCATACATTTGCGTTCATTTGATAATTTTCGTTTTTTTTTCTCTTCACAAAAAAAATGTTGTTCAAAACTTTTAACAAGCGGACTCCCGCTTGCACTCGGTCTTATCTTGCCCTTTCTAATGTCCAAAATTGATTTGACAATGAGCTGGCTTTTTTCAAACAACATCTTGAAGGGATTCCGACAAGTTTTTGTAACACCAGAATAACGTGACAGTCATCTCTAAAAAACTAACAAATATATAACCCTCTGCGCCGTTATCGGGTCACCCTTTATCGGGTTAATGACCGTTATCGGGTCAAAATGTCGACACAAAGTTTTCTAGCCACCCCACCTACGCCCTGCGCCGTTATCGGGCCAAAACCAGTTATTGGGTCAAAATTTGTCCTCGAAATGTTCACCTGATAACAGCGCAGGGGGTTATAATCATCAAAATATGAGCAAGGCTAGTTACTAGGCTGTCCATGGTGCAAATTTCGGAAACCATTTGGTACTTCAGTACTTTTGGATGGGGAATCCATTTTTAGCAGTTTTGTGGACAAACCGATTTTAACGACATTTATTGGCTATTGTCGATTTAGTAATGAGAAATATCGGTTTAAAAAATCTAAGAGTATTTTTTTGACAAAAAATCCAAATTTGGTGGATCCGAACGCTTCACGTAATTTATATTTTTAGTCAAACAAAATAAAACGATATAAAAGTAGCCGAAAAACAAGTAAAACTAGCTTATCACATAGGATTATGAGTACGGTGCGTTAAAATACTCTTAGAGTTATCAGTACTATTATCCACCTCCGTATTTTCGTTCTGTAAAAAAGTCCTTAACGTCGGATAGATGATTAATTTGAATTTCTTCACAAGTTTTTAGTTAAAAAAAAATTTAATGGTACTTTTCTGAAACATATGAAAAAAAAATTGTCGATTTTTAACTCTTGTACAGCGGCAGATAAAAATTGTCCCGTTATCATTTATAAAAGACAGGCGATTGTGACCAATGGCTCATTGGCAATGGGGTACATGCCATGTACTACATGGTGTTAAAAAGTTCGGAAAAAAATGCAAAAATGTAAATTTCTCAATTACGGTAAACTTATTTCATAATCCTTTTTACTCCAAGAATCCTACATCTTGTGCCAACGTCAAATTGGTATACCATACTTTTGAAAAACCGAGAAAATTAGTTGGATTTCGTTCCATACAAATCCTCAACGAGAACAGATGATTAATTGCATTCGATATCTTCGGTTTTGACTTTAGAATAGGATGAAGCCATATTATCACAACAAGATGGTATTTTTCATATAATTCCGTCGTACTTTTTTGGGTTGAAAAATTATTATGAGAAATTATCATTTTCGAATGTTTGTACTCTGAACCAACGTTTTGCTGTAAGCCTTATTTATGACATCCGTCAGCAAACACTATCCATCGTATATATTTTTAATGCACAAATGTTCGTGGGAAATAATTTTTATAATCTTCAAAAAAAAAAATTTGTCGAAATATATTTTCCCGCGATTATTCGAAGTGTGGCGTTTATACAGTTATTTTTTTAACAGATTTTAACCGGTAGCGACAGTGTAGCAACATGATTAACTAGTAACGTGTTACCAAAGTTATCAACATTGGCCGGAAAAGATGCACAGGACTGTACTTGTGATAATAAATTTCGATTTTTTCGACCGGAATGTCCGCCTACTTTAACGGTAAGGGGTAAGATAACGTGCTTCTCGCTTTCTCAAATTGTGTATTATGGCCTCTAAAAACTAGAAAAGCGAGAAGCGCGTTATTATACCTCATACTGTACATTTGTAAATACGACCACACTTTAAAGATGGCCTGTATTTTAATTAATATTCAGTCGGGACCCTTAGCAGTTAAGTTTACAAGAAAGCGCACAATCCTAATCGACTTCCTCAAAATTAAACAATACCACTTCAAATGTGCGTTTGTATGTTTTTGGGCGCTTTGAACTTGACCAAAAAGAAAAAATATTATTATTCGAGTTTCTTGTCGATTTTCTTTTCATATCACAAATGACATCAATGTGCAAAAGTGGCGAGTGAGAAGGTCGTGCTTAAAACTAAAAATTCGGTGAGAGCTTCTCAATGCAGCTTTCAGCTGTCCCCGCCCGTGTCTTGGTACACTTTTTTTTGCGTTGGGAAAATACCATTTAGGGGGATAAGAAAGTTAAAAAAAAAAAAAGTTTTTCATCCAAACCACATAGTATCTTGCTAATTTTGTTCATGTACTTTAAATGCAAGAAACGGAATAGAAATAAGGCGGAGTTACCGGATGGCTTTCGAAAAGTTAATCATTTGATTAAACTTTGCCAGGGAAAGGGGAAATGCTAACCCGTTAGAGTTAAATATGTTTATTCAAGAGTTTATTTAAGATTTTTTCTACAAATTGGTGAGACCAAATAGTGTTTGTCAAAATGGCCTTTGTATCTTTATACATCCTCGTATTTTTGGAAAAATGAATCAATTTTACATAAGTTTGTACCTAAGTCTATTTCATGTTCGTTTTAAATACCCGTAATAAATGAAAATAACGAGGACAACAGTTTGTCGAGTTTTTTTTTATTAAGATTCATTTTAATTACAGTCCCAAGTCCCACAATGGCTGGTGGTCCCACAAATGAATAATTAATAGCCTTTGCCATTCAATTTTTATGATAGATTTTCGTCGACATTTTTTTCGAGAATTAAAAAGGAATTAAAATTAACGATATTATGAGGGTGTTGATATTTGAAAGGTTGTCCTATCTCACAACCGCCGGTGTTATTTTTCGGCCTTTTGAAGGCGGCCGTTGTGGGACTGGGGACTGTAATTCAACTAGAAGCGGAAAAACATTTGCATACAAAAAATAAATTTTAGAGCAAGTTGCATTTTTCTATCTGACCGGGTGTGTTTCATTTGAAAATAGAATTCTAGCACAAAATAGCTACTTTAAGTAATAGCGCAATTTTAGCCCAAGCGCCCTTTCAGACATGCAGTCCCGACGTTCTTGATGTGCATATTGCGTTTCCGAAAAACGTGCACATCAAGAATGTCGGAACTGTATTACGTCTACTTTTTTTAGCAACCAAAGCGGCCAAACGGGGGGAGAAGGTATAGATTTTTTTGATTGTCGCCATTAGTTTGGAACATAAATTATTACTAAGTAATACGATTTAAACTCAAATATTCATATATTTTTCGCTTCAGCATTATTTTATTTATTAAAAATTCAGTGCAAACGAACTAATATAATAATGTTAAAATAATCATGCAAAAAAAAATTCTATTTCAAATCGAATATTCCGAGTGATGAAAAAAAGGGGGGAAATAATAATCGAGCATCGCCCCTCCGGATAAGTCAAAAAAGCTGAAGCAATAAATTTTTCAATTCAATTGCAAAAAAAAAGGCGACTTTTTTCTGTTTTTTTTTTCTTCAAATTCAATATCTTTCTTTGCAGCAGCAGACCGGCGTTTGATGTCATCGGCCTAGCCGCGGCCCCCACCACTTGATGCATTTGAAAAAATATATTCGATTTTGGCATTATTAATTTAATTAATCAAACGCAGGATGGTTAAGTTTTTTTTAAAGATAAAGTGGTTCTATTTATATGTATATATAAATATTAAGTTTATATGTTTTAAATTTAGATCGAAATATGAATCCAAAAACTGCCTGTTTAAAACGTCGAAATCAGGACTTAGAAAACGGTAAGTTACAAGTAATTTAACAAACTTACTTATGTAGACTTAGAAATAACATTCATGTAAAAATAACATACATGTATAGTAAAGATGCGTCCATTAGGGGCGCTGTTTTCACTTGGAATTTTTTCAGAAAATATGTTTAAAGTGGCTTTTGATTTATAGGCCCGCTATTTTTGAAATTGTCGAGAAAAAAAAGTTTTTTGGCAACCCATTTTTGTCTCCGCCTCACGCTCATAACTTTAACCCTTAACAGCCCGCCAAGTAAAATTGAACACCATTACATTAAAAAATTTCATGGTTAACTCTATCAAGCTAAACAAACATATTACACCACCTGCGCAGTTATCTGGCCGACATTTTTGCTGAATAAATGTTTTGTTACGTAATAA
Source organism: Oikopleura albicans (assembly GCA_004367875.1). Classification (NCBI taxonomy): domain Eukaryota; kingdom Metazoa; phylum Chordata; class Appendicularia; order Copelata; family Oikopleuridae; genus Oikopleura; species Oikopleura albicans. The sequence continues at coordinate 276,860 of SCLG01000344.1, read as the reverse complement.
TGGCCAGATAACTGCGCAGGGCGTAGGCGGACTGTCTGGAAAATTCTCGGAATAAGACGGCCAGACTGCTGACCAGATAACTGCGCAGATGGTGTATTTAGGGGGTATTTTTTAGAAAAGTTCCAGTACTTTTTCTAAATAAAGCAAAAATATGTGCATTTTTTCTTGGCTGGGAAATTCAAAGTTAACTCGGAGCCGCCTTTACATGTTACAATAATGAAATTATGATTTTCAGCTAGTGAATATATACCGCTACGGCTGTGTTGACAATTGAATTTTATGTAAATGTTACGCGATCTGTGAGATCTCCCCCCAATTTAGCGCATTCTTCTTAATTGCATTTTATTGCATTTTGGGCTTAAGTCGGGTCAGGTGGAGTCGCCCTCACGAACCGCTTTTCCGATTCCGGCTGCACCATTTCTAAATTTTAATCAACCGAGAAAAAACCCAAAACACGAGCTCTAGGGCTAGCAAGTGGCAGCGACGGTAAATTCAGTGTCAATTAAAATTAACTTGTTGAGTTTTTTGTACTGAGAGGCAAACGATCTTTATAGTAGCCAATCGTAAATACACCGAATTCAGATACACAGCCCATATCTAGAGTCGATTTCACCCATGGGTTACCTTTGATACACATTTTTTGATTTTTATGTTTGATTATAGCTATATAATATAGCCTATATTTATTACTATTTTTTCATTTGACTTTTTTAAAATATTTTTTAAATCTCCTTTCAGTACTTTCAAGTACTTGAAAACTACTCAAAAAGTACTTTAAAAGTTCTTAAAAAGTTCTTAAAAAGTTCTTCAAAATTATTTAAAAATACTTAAAAAGTACTCAAAAAGTAGTCAAAAACTACTCAAGAAGTACTCAAAAAGTATTCAAAAAGTACTCAAAAAGTACTCAAAAAGTACTCAAAAAGTACTCAAAAAGTACTTAAAAAGTACTTAAAAAGTACTTAAAAAGTACTTAAAGCTGAAGTCTTTTATTTTTAGGATCTTTTCCGTACTTGTATAGTACGTTAAAAAAGGTACTTTTTAGTATTTTTTATTGTATTAATACTACTTTTTATAGTACTTTGTATGTATATTTATAGAACTTCTATAGCATTTTTTTAGTATTTGTAAGCACTCTTTTAGGATTTCTGACATTACTTGTTATGTAGTGAAAAACATGTTACAAGAATATGTAAGCATTACCGGCAATATGTATACCGTAACTATGTTCATGTTAACCACTATCTTATCATGACACCACTGAGTTGTAAATTTGTAAACTCATATGTCAATCAGTTGGTTCATAAATAAAACTTAATTGGAATGTAAATTTTAATTACATATGTTCCCTCACATGTACTGTAAGCGAAGTGAACAAGTTTATGATATTAACGGTATGTTCCCAAATATAATATCTGGGAACATACCGTTAATATGATATTTATAACCGAAATGTTTTTTTTAAAGCTCTAAAAGTACACGGGCTGATTTTTTTAGAGAAATCTAGAACTTCATGACACCGACTTCAAACCTAAATTTAGTTAAATTGCAATTTGTGCGCAAAATAACCAGAATTAAGCCGAGCAACTGACAGCAGTTGCAAAATTAAGTTTGAGTTTAACGACATTAACTGCGCCATGCAAGCCACCCTCTAACTGACACATCAGAGTTAAAAATTTAGACAATTATTCAGACGATTATTTAGACAACGAACTGAAGCGCGTCCGCCAAATGAACCCATTTAGTCAAATGATGCAAAACGGTAATTTTGAAGCATTAATGAACGACCCCGCCAATCCGAATTTTGATGCAAGTCAGGCAGCTTTTCTTCAACAAAATCAACCTCAACCAAATTCAGCCAACCTCAGTCACATGTCACACAAAGTTGAATTTACTGTAAGTACAAATTAAACATGGCGTTATGTACTACAGTTATGTACTGTATGGCCCAACAATGAATCTGCCAGAGCAAATTTGCGTGCACGTTTTGTCACTTTCGGGGGCGCAATAGGATATTAAAAAGGGGTCCTCTAGAAAGTTTTCTAGTAGAAACCCTCTGGTCGAAATTTTGAGGAAGTTAGTTCTAGAAAAAAAAAAGATATATTTTTGATCAAATTTATAATTGTGTCCAAAAAGTACCGAACGTAGTTAGTTTTTTGGTAAGCTTAGGAAATTGAAGCAATTTTTGTCACACTACTGTTACAATAAACGGTACACATTTTTCCGACATTTAATTCTCTTTTCATAGCAAAAGCAACTGCCGAACGATAGCTGATATTTATCTTAACGGTAATACAAATATATTACAGGCGTAATCACATAGTTTAGTAAATTTACCGTCATAAATGTGTATATTTTTAAACCAATGCATATTCTTTATCAGTTGGCGAGAAATTTTACGAGGCCGTTTCTAACAATTCCATTTACTCTCTATGACGTGCCCGGTCTCGTCTCAGCTTATAATCCATTTGCATTAGTTTTAAAGATATGACAAATTCCCGAATCATATAAATATTTTACATGATTTTTGTATCTAATTCCGGATATTAATTAATCACACAGAAATTTGTGAAATTCTACAAAAGTTGATTTAAGCCCCATATTTTGTTATTTTTCAAAAATTTTTGTTAGATTTAAAATGTATTTTTTAGGAATGAGCTCGATTAATGTTAGGGCCAACCCAATCAACGAAAAAACAAACATACTCGATTTTCGACATAAAAAAAATCAGCCTGGAATGAATCCCAGAAGAAATGGACCGGAGATTGAAAATGTGATCCGAACTCAGCATGCTTCAATGTGAAATATCTACAGAAAAAAAAGATACAAAATCAAAAATTAAAATTTGATACGAAAAAAAACAACAAATACTTACTGTTCAAAAAACCAAACAAAAGAAAAAAAATAATTTTGAGGGACAATTTGGCCGAGTGAACCGCAACGGGTTAAACTCACCACGCTTCTTTTTTTCGAGCAATTATGATGTTTTATTTTTGTCCTTTCTTGTACAAATATGTTCCAAAGCCCATTCTGTCAGCTGGAATTTGTTACAGCTTATTTAAATAAATTTTTGTATTATTGCATTTCACCGAATCATGTTCTTAGAGTTTAAGTGTCACGACCGTTCTCAACCGATATCTAACATCGTTCACTCCTAAAGGGAGACAGCGGTCGAGATATGTATCAAATGCGTAAAATGGTGCAAAAATGATAGAAAATGTGGCTAAATGGACAATAGATCAGACAGATGCCTAATAAAATTTCATGAGAAAAATCCGATAAAAATTGGAACTTTTTTTATCATAAAAATAACCAAAGTGCGGGTTTTTTGGTTTATAAACTTATAAACTTGTTTATAAAATACTACAGTCCCGACCTTCCAGTTGTGCAACCTCTGGGTGTGCACCACTGCCTAGTTGTGCACTTTATCAAAAAAATTTACTAGACTACCAAATGTCAAATTTTAAATAACCAATATAAAAATACAGATTCGTAAATTTCATTAATAAAAAAAACTTTATTATATCTTACACCGTGAGGTAATATAGATGCTAAGCCGTTTTTAGTTTGCGAGTGCGCTGACCGAATATAAGTTACCAAAAAACGGCTTAGCATCTATATTACCTCACCCTGTAAAACAAGTTGCAGGGCCCTTTTGTATTTTTTAATTATACAAGTACAGTATAATATAATATGTAATGTCACGTAATGAGAATATGTGGAGAGTACCGGTAATATGTAAAGTGTAGTTGTAAATCTTTACAGTAAACTTTCCATGTAAAGCACTATCGTGTCATGACATATGTTACATACGTAGGAATCTAATAAAAAAATACATTCCAATTATTTTTTTTCTGTAGAAACTAACTGATATATGATGTTACAAATTTACATATACATGTCATGACACGTTATTTGTTAACATGAACACATTTTAATTTTACATATCATACAAAAAGGTGTTTATTTTAACCACTAACGTGGCGTCACACCATGCACATGTAAATTGGGAACATCATGGTTCCTATAGGAAAATTAATTGAAACGTAATTTTTAAATTATATAAGTACTTTCACAGGTCTTAACAGCTATGTTAACATTTTTTGTTATTAACGGTATATTATTTTTTTATTCTTGAATATCGGAAATTTATCGTTTACCGATTTTGTATGCGAAAATATCTATGCAATAACTTACTGAATATACGCCAAAAACCGTTGCGTTGTGGCCGCATCAACTGTATACGGAATCCGTTATTCCGGACGCTATTTTGAGAATCAAAAACGTCCGTACTGGAAGTAAGGACTGTAATATATTTGCATCATACCAAATTCAGTATCAACCTTTACAATAATCAGGTTGGTTGATATCTCAGCGGCTTCCGGGGACGTGATTCGCATATCACTGTTGTCGATTAAACAATAAACTACAGTCAGTAGTCTCCAAAAAGTGTCCGAAATGACGCTTTCGTGAATGTACGCAATGGGTGTAACAAGTTGTATCTACGATGTCTACATCACATAACCCATTATGTTAACACCCGTTATGTTAACAAAATTCCGTTATGTTAACAGTTTTGAAGTTTTGATGGTGTTAACATAACGGGTTATGTGGTGTACTTTTGTTTCTTTGTAATACTGTACAATCCAATATACATAGTCTTCGAAATAATTTCCACTTTCTTACAGGTAATTTCCACGATTTTTTTTTTTTTGGAAATTTCTATTGAAACTGAATTATTCTAGTGCAAAAACAAGTCTAGTTACTTATCATCAATAAGCATCAGATATATTATTTCTCAAGGTAATAATTATTTGGTTCAAAGCGTATATATATGATTCGTACCTAGTTCTGATTGAATTTCAAAGTACAACAGAATATTAGAATTTAATTATTGCGATTTCAATTGATTCAAGTCTCTGATACTTAGTATCACAGCACTTTTGCCATGAAGTCACAATATTTAACAGATGCGTCAAGTTTTCCTTGAAATCAAATATATTTTCGGCGTTCTTACTAACCGGCCGATTAAGGCTGTTTAAAGAGTATCTTAACTCTCAAGGGGAACCACTTTATATACACAGGGTGCGCACTTATCTTGCAAAAATTGCCGCTCGTACGCTTATTTTGCGTTTTATCAGCAACTTTTACGGGACTTCCGCCCACGCACTCAGCCGTTATCTTGCGAAAAACGCTTATTATATGACTTTTCGACGACGAAGTTCTCAAGATAACTAACATGTGACAGTTATGATGAAACCTTTGAATGAAAAAAAAAATCCCCGAATTTTTTTGTTAAAAATTTTCGTGCAAACGAAAACTGATATTCCGTCGTTTAACTCCCAGGGGGAAGTGCGTGTATATAGACACGCAACTTGTTTTTTCATCATTTAAGGCATATGGACTCCATATTATGGGGTCCCCGTAGGGCAAAACGGGTATTGGTAAATCCCCTCAACTTTTCGAGAAAATTCGATTGACGCTGTTTTTTGCGTAGGTTGGAGATTTCAAACAGCTCTCTAGGGGGCCCTAGTGGCCCAAATCAATTTCTTAACAATCAGATCGACGTAGTTTGACCAGCTCTACAACTTGGCTTTACCAGTTTTTTTTTTTTTGAATTATTGCGAATTATTGTGAATTTTTTAAGTGCGTGTTTATATACAGGCATTTTCCCCCTACGGGTTCCCAAAAACTACTTCCCCTGAGAGTTAAACGACAAAGTATTCGGACTTAAAAATACCGAATGGAAAGGTGTATACTATACACTGTATAGCCTATACAGTATATGGGCTCACATGTGTTCGTATAAGTAAAAATCCTCTAGGAAAGAATTCAAACGATTAATTCTTTAACTCTACCCATATGCTTTTTTAAATTTATAAAACGTGTTTTACAAGAAGATCAAATAAGTTTTATTTTTCATAAAGTACCTCAGCCCAATTTACTTGTAAATACCTTATACAGAAATAAATTGTACAGGAATAACCCATCTGTTCGTATTTCGAACGCGTGTAAACCATACTAAAGAAAACTCTACAAAAGAAAACTTATGTTCCTGTAAAACAAGCTTAATAACATTATAAACTTATATATACAGTTATTATAAGTTATAATTTATAATGTGTCCAGTGAAACATTTAGTAGTACAGTCCCGTCCTTTTTGAAAAACGTGCACATCAGGGCAGTCGTGCACATCAAGGCAGTCGGTCATAAATTATGACTCATAATGGTATATGTTATCTTTTACAACAAATGTATGCTCTTTTATTGTGGAAACATTTTTAGGGCTATTTAAAGAGTACGTAGCTATTTGAGAGTCTCAAGGGGAACAAGTATACACAGGGTGCACAATTATGTTTATTGCCGCTCGTACGCACCACGCCGCCCACTCACTGAGCAGTTATCTTGAGAAAAACGCTTATCATGTGACTTTTCGAGGACGAAGTTCTTAAGATAACTTTATTTTTTTTTTGTTAAAAATTTTCTGCGTACAAACTATAGAACTATAGAACTTTCAGCCGTGTACTGATATACCGTCGTTAAAATGGCAAGTCCTGTACAGTATTCGGACTTAAAAATATCGAATGAAAATGTGTATAGTCGTTTTGTAAGCAATTACTATAAAACAAAAAACATAATTTTAACTCTATGGACTCGCATGTGTTCATATATTCTTAAAGCAAAAATTCTCTAGGAAAGAATTTAAACGATTAATTCTTTAACTCTGCCCATATGCTTTTTAAATTTATAAAATGTGTTTTACAAGAGGATCAAATAAGTTTTATTTTCAATAAAGTACCCCAGCCTAATTTACTTGTAAATAAGGGTGATGCGACGAATACCTTGTACAGAAAAAGCCCATCTGTTCGTATTTCGAACGCGTGTAATCTAGGTTTATTCCAGTTAACTCTCAGGGGGAAGGAGTTTTTGGGAACCCGTAGGGGAAAATGCGTGTAAATAAACACGCACTTAAAAAATTTACAATAATTCGCAATAATTCAAAAAACTGGTAAAGCCAAGTTGTAGAGCTCGTCAAACTACGTCTATCTGATTATTCAGAAATTGATTTGGGACACCAGGGCCCCCTAGAGGGCTGTTTGAAATCTTCAACCTACACAAAAAATAACATCGCCAATCGAATTTTATCGAAAAGTTGAGCTCAATTGAGGGGGGGTCACAAATACCCGTTTTGCCCTACGGGGAATCGACGAAAAATGCAAGTTGCGTGTCTATTCACACGCACTTCCCCCTGTGAGTTAACCGTGGAATAAAGCTCGACATGCTTTATCTATTAACGATACAGTATCGACGATGATGTATCGTAGTCTACGGTACCAATACGACTCTAATGAGGAATTGGGCTTCACAGGAGAAATGGCTGCGTGAAGCCGTCTATCTGGTTAAGTTTCTAGTTAATAATTTGACGAACATTTTTTTTTTTTGATTGCACACTTTTTTTCAATTTTAAGCTCTTTATTTCTGTTTCGGTCTATCAGACTAGTTTTAATAAGCTGAAAAAGTCTTGTTTATTTTGCCGGCGTTTTTTATTTACGAAAAACCAACGCAATAACGGATATCACAAAAATGAAATTTCATTAATCTGGCCAGATGTTTCAGAAGCCGAATTGGGTCGAGTGAGAATTTTTTTCTTTTTTTTTCGTTGCCCTTGAAACAAACTGTCGAAAAAAGCTTATTCATGTTTCGCTAAAGCCTGTTTTATCCCCGAGAGATAACAATTCAAATTATCATGTATTGTTTATGTTTTAGTCATTCAGAAAAGTGCATATAAAATATATAAACTTGTATGTTTTAAAATGGCGTGACTCAAAATTAATCGAGTACACCAAAAATTGTATTTGGTGGGGCCTAATTATACTTTATAACTAGAGACGCTCGTATCACGGAAGACTTTTCTTAAAAACTTCCAAACGTGCCATATACAGTCTTTGCGCTCATATCTTTACAGTCCATATCTTGACAGTTTTTGGCCGGATGAGTCATGATGACGCGTGCAAGTGGCCTATTTTTGCACTTAACTCTCAGGGGGAAGGACTTTTTGATAAACCGTAAGGGGAAATTGTATACATATATGTACACACTGAAAAGTTCACAATAATTCGTAATAATTCTGGTAAAACTGGTAAAGCCGAGTTGTAGAGCTTGTCAAAATACGTCGATCTGACTATTCAGAAATTGATTTGGGCCACCAAGGCCCCTAGAGAGCTGTTTGAAATATCCAACCTACGCAAAAAATACCGCTAATGGAATTTACTCGAAAAGTTGACGGGTGGGTCAGCAATACCAATTTTGCCCTACGGGGCCTCCTTATGCCTTAAATTGACGAAAAACCCAGTCGTGTGCATATATGCACACACTTCCCCCTGCGAGTTAGTGCCAAGATATGGGCACAAGGATGTAATTGAAAATTAATTGGCGTATATATTCTCTTCATATATCTTCATATAAGTTTAGGCTATGTTTACATCACCGCGTCAGTCATAGCTCCAGCAGACGTCACAAAGTTTGTAGTCGAAAGACGTCCACTTAATTAACATTGACAAAAAAATGTGAAGCTAGTACGTGTGATGCACCGATCTGCCCTTAAGGGTCCTAATTCTATTCGAAATATTTGTGTGATCTGTCAAAAACAGCTGAAAATTCATCCATTTATACCTGCATTGGCTTTGGTGGTAATTCAGAGCATTGGGCAATTCTTCATGTATTGTACTTTTTTTAGAACCCAGTTAGTGTAGTGCGAGTCATCTACAAATTCTTATAAAACTAAAAAGTCTAAAAACAATTTTCCGGATACTTCGATCTATTTCTATTTTCGTTTTATATGTATAATTTTTTACGTTTTTTTTTCTTACGAAAAACGTTTGAATTTCATCCAGTTACTGTGTTTCGTTTTCTGGCACCACCTACCTGCTTAAACTACCAGTCCTTTTTACGCCTACGCACTTACTGGTTAAAGACTCAGTTACACTTTATGTATCAGTTTCTTGTTCCATTTTTGGGTTTACTACGCTGATAGGCGGCACTATTACTTTAAGAAGGTAGTGCGTGGGCGGAATACTGACTGTTACTTTAAACAAGGTGGTATTTATGTTCACATTACTGCTTTTTCTACCCTATTACTTGTTCTTATTTTTTTCTGCGTCCGTACGTATGGACATACGTTGTCTTGTGTTATTATTTATTGTCAAGATAATCCAAAAAGTTCGGTAAAAACACAATTTAAAACTTTAACCAATCGCCGTACAATATTTTTATTAATCAATCAGATTTTTAACAATATGGTGCGCCACTTTTAGTCGAACCGTAATACATCGTATTAGAAGAGGGCTTTTTTGCCGAGTATCCCATGGTATTGCAGCTGGTTCCGGAACATGAGTTGCATTTGCCTTTGTCCCAGTCGGACTCTGAGCTGCATTTGTTCATCGTACATCCACCATTGCTCACCGAATCAATAAAGATCTCTGGTGCTTCCCCATGTGAACAGTTGAAATTGTTTCCACATTTTGGTTGCTTAAAACGTTTGGACTAAGTGACCCCTGGGAGTTAAGATATTTTTGCTGTTTTTGCACGATAAAGTTCATCAAAATATACTCTTATGCATTTATTTTGTCAAAAACTTATCTTCCCCGATCGTACACTAATCTTTTCAATTTTCCCCAGAAATATTTCCCAGAAACACAGGTCTTTAAATGTTACACACTGTGTTTTGTCATATGCACGTATTTTGTCAATTTTTTGATCGGCGAAATGACAAGATAAAGGCACAGGGAGTGTAATGTACAGTGGGCCGGTGCTGAGAGTGACGGGTTTTGATTGCGAATCTTCGATTACTATTTCGGCAATACCGCGTCAGTCTCAGCGCCGACACATGATATGTTTGATTTCGAGAAATTCATGTTAAATTTGCAGCTACTGTAGTAAAATACGTTTTAATGGTTCATTTGCTCTAGGTTGTAAATTACAAGTTGTAATGTCTCATGTTTTAAGAAAAAATTGGCAACACTGAATCGCATCCGGTGGACGTGATCCTTTTACCAGGGTTTTAAATTCTATTACCTTATGGCCACCGTTTGGGAAAAAGTCTGCATGGCCAACATTTGCATTTATACCAAGAAATCCCGAATCCTCATTACCACCATTTGTATGAATTAAATCGACAAACGTGGCATCGGATTTGTCGATTCTGACTTCTTTAGTTGTCTTCTCAAAAAGCGGTCCGGCTGCATCCAAACCAGTTACCCGGCCGATAGTAAATCGAAATTCTGACTTGGCAAATTTGGCCGCATATGAACAAACATGGCTTCCGAGCGAGTGACCCGCACAGTGAAATTGACTCGCACTGAAACTAGGCTGTTCAAACTTATACAGGGCGTGCCAAGTAAGGGCTATTCAAATAAGTAGTGCCGAATTAGCGTCGTTTTTCGGAGGAGAAAAAGTTGACGTCAATAAAATTTCTAAATTTTAGGTTCGCCGTAAATTAGGGCACCTTGTCAAAATGTTACATATTAAAAATGATACATTTTCTCTGTCGAGTACTTTTTGACAGATTGATTTTGTGGGTGAAAGCAGTTAAGAAACTGTCACAAAAAGCCTGGTTGTATGATGTGACCGTATCAGTTATCTTACGAAGTATTTTCAAATGGCAAGATAACTGCGCAAGGCGTAGGCGGCAAACAGCCGAAATTTAGTTTCAAAATAGCTAGGTGCAATATAACTCCGTAGACAAAAAAAAATGATGAAATATTACATTTCGCCAGTGGCGTAGTAACTGTTTGTTTGAAAAACCGAACTGAAACCATTCTTTTTCAACTCGTTAAACATATAGGCAATTGCACGTCCAACCGCTTGCGTATTGGCTGCGGCTTGGGGATAATCAAGAATTTGTGACCCGCCACTCCAGTCAACACCAACGAAATTATTGCTTGTTTTACTCCGGAATGCATCTCGTGCTGTAAAATCGGGTTTGAGAGTTAAAAAGTTTTTCGCTCATGTTGGAAGACCCATCTTGTCTCAAATTTTCCCATTTACTATTGTCACATGTGACGTTAACGTCTATTTACAAAAATAAAATGTACTATTCTCTTTATTTTGAGTGAAAAATATCTCGAGGACTCACACAAAATGTCTGTAAACTGTTATTTTATCGCCAACGGTTTATCCAGCCTTTTGCGATTCAAAAACGGCCGGATAAAGCAACACAGCCTAGGCGGAATAACTCGAAGGCAAGCAAAGAACCGGCCAGATAAACCGACAAGCGGACCGAAAATGGACGGATAACTGCAGGGTGTATATAATTAGGCTTCTCGAACCCCTATCTATTCAGCCAACTTTTCTCGTCCCACTCGGCTGTCCAACCATGGGTAACAACCGTAACTAAATCATTCAAATTCTAACTTCATTCATTTTCGGCTATTTTATTTTAAATACCTTGCTGTCCTCTTGTAAACGATCCTCTACTCGGATTTGTCCAATCAATGTTCTGATCTTTTACAGATTTATTGGTCAGTCGAAATGACGCTATAATAGGGTGAAATTAAAAAAAAGTACTTGAAAATATCTAAAAGTCTGTAGCATTTCTGAAAATAAATTGAAAACATGTTTGAAATTTTTAAGTAGGTTGTAAAATTTTGCGGGGTTATTTGACAAATTTCGCCTAAATTAAAGTTGCGCCTCTGAAATTTTAACATTGTGTTCCTGAGTAGAAGAAGACTGGATATTACTACATTGTTACTTTATTCTTTTTGTAATGGTGTGGCGCACAGTGTGGGTAATGAGTTTGTCAGCTTGGTGACAAACTTTTTATCCCCAGTGGGGATTCCCCACCAGTAGGAAAAACCACGCGGCACGCCAATCCATTAGTACATTACAGTTGATGCACGCACAACGCGGCAGTGCGCACACAACGTGACAGGTTTCGGTCAAGTGAAAGTGACGCGTTGTGTGCGCATCAACTGTATTGTATTATATTATTGTATGTTTTTGAGCGAATGCTGCCACTAGAAAATCGGTAAAATATAGGCTAAGATTGAACACCTAGTCATGAAACAAAAAAATCCATTGTTTCGACTTTTTACCAATATTTCATTTCAATAACCTTCGATTGAAAAATACACATCTTCAAGTTAACCGATGTATTTATCTGGACCAAATTGTCATTAAAATTTCCATACGTTCACCCTAACCTATACATGACGTTGGACTTGACGGCAGCCGACGAGGGCGATAACCGCTCACAGAAAATGGTGGGTCATCCGTAAAACAACCAACTTTATCGTAACAAACGTCTGCGCCAAATGCCGAAGAAATAAGAAATAAATTCAGTTTCATCGCGCGAGTTGAAATAAAATATCAAATCGAATAACTGAAATTCATACGTAATCTGGCCAAGTTGTGGAAGAAAGCGCAACTGTCGCACGGAAAACGAACTTATTTAATTAAAAAAAAATAAAATCGTTTTTATACGTCGTTTAAGAATTATTTCCTTTTCAATAAAGTAGGGGATGTTTTTATTTTCGCCTCTTAATGACCATTTATCTCATAGCTCTTGTTGGCTACTGGTCGTGACCCAAATTGTTTTATTCACAAATTTCACAGTACTACTACCGGCGTAAAAAGTACACGACCCCTAACGGAATATACCCCTAACGGAATGTACCCCTAAGGGAATGTAAGACCAATAACGGAAATTCATTATGTACCGTAGTTGCACCGTAGAAAGACACTAATCTTAGACATGTGTTAAGGGATTTTGTTAAATATCGGGGCTGTACTTTAGTTTGTTTATATTATCTCGGTCATCCAAAAGGTGATGCTAATGTTTGACGCTATCGCCAAATAAGGGTCCTTTTTAGAAATATATTGCTCCTTATATAGGTCGATTTTTTGACTTGACCGCATCAACCCATGTACCATTGACTACGATGAGAACATGTATGGTCTGCTTATGGTATATGGACTAACTTACTAAATTACTCACGTTTAATTTTGCTTGAATTTTTAATATCATTGTTTATCTAAACAAGTTATACACGAACCCGTCCTATTGACGCCATGATTTGTTTTCTATAAAAGACACAAAAAAAAACTGAAAGATAAGGCGACTTGCTAGTTTTACAAAGCATTATTCATCAATTGTATACTGTTTAATTATTTTACTATAGAAGATTGTTCATTATATTTCATGAATTGACTTTTCCGGAAATCCAGCTACCTAATAGGCTTGTCTAGGTAGGTCATGTTGGGTCAGCACATGACATTTCGGCAAGATAAGTGATGGCAAGGTAACTACGCAAGTGGTGTATGGCAAATGATGATCGTTGATTGGCTCTTAAAATACTGCGGAGTTTAGTAAACGCGTGACACGGGCTCACCCACTCCACCATGCGGATTAAAATCGTCGCGCAGAAAAAATGTTCGCATTTTTCTGTGACCCACACAGTAAAAATCAATTGTGACCTAAATATGTCTCATATAATGGTAAATTACATGCCCAGTTGTAGTGCCCAATAAAAACGTATATTTTACGTTTTATAATGTCTCTTTTCGTGAAGGGTAAATAATTCGATCACTCCCAATGTGAGAAGCAGCAGTTGTCGCAGCCGGTATTTGCAAAACACTAAATGCAACAAACTACCACTTGGCTTTGAATCATTGCCATTGATTTTTTCTATCTAACCCGTCGGCATACAGCCCCGAAATAGATAAGATTTTGTATGCTAACGCATCATATCATGATCAATTTAATATAATTAAATATTAACGCATACAAATCTTGGTACATTTTGATTCGCAAAATAAAGACATAATATTTGTAGAATTTTAGGAATCAATGAAAATACAGGAAATAACTTTTTACGGTGCTTTGCGTAATCATGAACAGGTACGGGAAATTAGAGATAAGACTCCGACTATAACTAGTCGAAGTTTGACCATATATGATCCAAAGAGTGTGTATTAGTGGTCGACCACTGGTCACACTGCGCGTTTTCTAGACGCCACACATTTTAGCAGCACGAAAAAGCGCGCAGTTGAACCACTCATTCACACTGAATATGAATTAGCTTGTGCGGTACAATACTTACACTGTTTCCCGGTGGAGCCTTTTGTGATCAATGCGCCGATATCGGGCATCTTTTTAGAACAATTTGACTGAAAGCCAACTACGAACAGGGCTCGGCAAAAGTTACTTTTCCTCAAAAGTCCTTTCGAGCTGCCGAGGAAAGTTGAGGAAACTTTTTTTGGACACATACGACAGTTGAGGAAAGTTGAGTTTTTTTATCCTGGCCTCGTTAGCTGAGGAAAGTTAAGCTTTTTTCTTCAACTGGGCAGGAAAGCTTAGGAAAGTTGAGCTTTTTTTCCGAGAACTAGAAACTTTTTTTAAGTCAGCCCTGCTTAATCAGAAAAAATGGGGTTAAGCACGTTCATTATTATCTTTATCGAGAATTTTCAAAAAAATCACTCAAAAAACGGATAAAAATCAGACATTGCCTTCTGTCCAAAAGTCACTATATCATTAAATCGTAGGCGAAGAAAAGTACACGAGATATATAGAATCGTTGCGATCAGATGCATCTTACTGCTGGATTATCGCGTTAATTTTCACGAAAAAAAAGCGCGTTCGGTGTGTATGGCTATAGGTCCAAACAGTGAGCCATTGTGCCACAAAGAATGCGGATTCCTAATTTTGGCCGAAAAAAGAATAAAGGAAATATATTGCATGTGAATATAATTTTAACTACATTGGGACGCGGATAAACGCTTGGTACTCTGTTCGTTCCGTTTTTTATAAAAAAAGAAAAGAAAAAAAATTAGTCAAAGTTGGCTCTGCTTGATCTGAACGGAATTTACACACGATTTATCACTTTCGCTTATTAACATTAGAGAGAACGACAATGTCCTTCACAGAGAGAGGTTTTGGCAAGAAGATATGAAAAAAAGAATGATTAGAGACTTTCGAAAATCGCCGGTGATTGATATCGTGCAAATGCAATAATGTCCCAGTCATAAAATCAAACTCGTAATTGTGCGTTTTCTGTGCATTTACGTGCAAGTTTTTTGGGTGATAATCTTGTGGTTCTATAAAATTTCTTCCCTGATAAACCGGTCTCTGAGAATATGATAAAAGTCCGTTTTTCTCTGAACCCACTGCGCTCTTATGTTAAAAAATTTTCCCGTTCGGACCGTTATGTTTTAGTTTGTTTCGATTTTGTGTTCAAAATAAATGTTTGAATATAAGGCACTGCGCCGATATGTTTAACAAATAACATATATGAACACGAAGTTTTTTATGTCCATATTTTGAATGGCTGATTTTTTTAAAACAAATTTTTTCCACAAACCTGTATTAAAAATTATTGGTGCTACCCATTTGGTGCAATATATCTGCGATATTTTAATTTTTTTTTTTTTGAAAAACTTACTAGCTGTTTCGTTGGTTCAGTAATTCGGTAATAGTTATTAGTTTTTTTTTTTTGAAAAAAACTTTATTTAATGTGAAATTTTGCAGGTAAATATGCTATCGTAAATTGCGACCAGAAATCCCAATTGTCATATTCCGTCGAAAAATATCACATCCATATGTCATATTGCGGAACAATTGGGATTTTTGTTAGAATACAATGACATATTATAACACAATTTTACTTTTTTTCGGTGTTTGTTCACGGAATATAAATTTCTAAATATATTTTTCGCAAAAAAACGCAAAACAAAAGTTAATTATGTCTTTCGTTTTTTACATTGAATAGCCTACATTTGGACTTAAAAATTTAGATTGGTTAAATCCAGGGCCAAGTCACAGGAGGTTGAACGCTTTAAAGTCCGAAAAAATAAACACATTTATCAATCAAGTTTTGAACTCAACGGCAAGTTAAGAGTTTAAACGACAATTATACATCTGCTAATCGGGTTCCGATTACGATTAACAAATTCATATATTTTGTATACATACTTTTTGTTAATTTGTGATTTAATGCTTAACCCCTGAACGAATATTGTGTAAAATGTTGCACATTATCATTTAAACGAGTTTTTATTGGCAGGTGGCTTTTTGAAATGCTATGACAGTCAAAATCAACATAGAGGAACAATTTTTTTCAAATTATTACAGTTACTTACCCCACTTGATGTTCTCCAATTCCATTTTGTGAAATCACCATTGAAGTCTCTGATCATTACGAAGACTAGAAGTTTTTCTATAATAATATGATGTCATGATTTTCACGAAAAAAACTCAAGGGTTATTTTACTGGAGATTTCAAACTTTTACGCCGGGTCAAAAATATTTGTCTTCTAAAACCTATCCAATTTCGCGTAATTTTTATACCCGAATCTACCCGTGCCAAAAAAAGAGAAAAAAAAATATGGAAAAAAACTCGGTAAAAAATTACGAAAATTATATTTGTAAATACGCCGAAGCACTGTAAATAGGCCTGGAGCAGACGGTTGGAGGTATAAATTAGCGCAAACAATTCTTCATATTCTAGAAAATTTACTCGACTGGATTACTGAACATAATTACCTATATGCACTTTTTTTTTGCTCCCTAGCGCCAAAACTGACACTCTTTTTATTGGCACGGTTGGATTGAGGAGAAAAAAAAACTGCATCGAGTAGGATAGGATTTTTTGCAAAAAAAAATCTGACCCTACGTAAAACTCTGAACTCTCTCATTCCGAAAAATACTGATTCCGTTCTGATTTGATCTTAGGGGCACAATAGCGTTAGGAATATTATATAAAAATGTTTTTGAGTTTGAACTTATTTACATCATGAAAGTTTTTTTTTGTTCTTTGGGACTATAGCGTGTCTTCACTTCAATTCTTTTCGACAGATTTTCCTGAGTTACTTCGTTTCAAATTTCGAATCATTTGTTGACTACTGATAAATTGTAAATAGTATACAAAAAGTCGAGTCCGAATAATTTATCTTTTTTTTTCTAAACAAATATAGTACTGAGAGAGCGCGCTTATTTATCTGAGACGAAGATTTTTTCGTATTTTGATGTTCTACGGTACCATGTGTCAAGGTTTGAATTTATGAAATTGAGAGAAAATTTGAAAAAAGTGAAAATAAATGCTGGAGGAAAAAGTTCCGTCTGTTTATCATGCCCTGTAATACTTATAATTTTCCCACAATAAGTACCTATAGGTTGACGGCCTGATGTTTTTGGACTTCATTTCTCGTGATATTAAACAACCTGAGCCTCAGATTGAGAAAAAATTTGAGAATCTCGAAAAAACACGTTTTGGAATTCAGTCGACGAAACAAACAAATACAAAGTTTATTCTTTAGTTAGAAAACCACTGACCTTTGGCTACATAGTGGCTAAAAGACCACCATTTAGCTGGGTCAGCAGTTGTTGATGATGGATCAGGTATTTTCTGAATGATTTTTGCTTTCTCGATTTTAATCAGACTTGATACATGGTTTTTGAGCAGTACAGGATGTACGACCCAGTATTTCTAAAACTTTCTGATTTACACTAGGACGGTTATCTTCACGTGGAAACCAAAAAAGGCCAATTTCAGGCCCTTCCAAGGGTACAACCCACCCGGTACGACCCATACCAGGGCCACATCGTATGGCACGTATACCGTGATACCATATTTTTACTAGTCCACATTCAAAAAGAACTTTTTATCTGACTTTCGTAAAAAAAATTATATGGTTGAATTCATGGGAGCGATTGGCCTAGAATAAAATCTATCGGATCAATTCAGCAAATTTTAAAACAATTAATCTTTTGTAAAGCACAAGCCCGGTATTTAGTCAGATACATTAGCGTTAAGATGTAACGAAGCAAAAAAATAATTTTAGCAATTAATTGTTTAATGTTATTTTGTAATACTGGACTGAACAGCTGTATTTCCCAAAAAATCAGTTTTTTATGATAATTTGTGTGTATTAGAAAACGATTTTTTTGTTATCCCGGCCCGGGATTCCCGAGTAAGTTAGAGATTGTTGATATTTTTGTAATCACACTTCATAATACCCACCAATAATAAGATTACGTTTAACTTACACCACCTAACCAGTTATCTTAGCACCCTGGCAATACGCTTGTTTTCCAAAATGTGCAACAGTAAGGGGTCCCTACTAGACACTTCCTAGATTTGCCGAAAAACGTGTGCACCAAGAGAGTGCACATCTAGAGACCCCTTACTGTAATATACAATAGTACAACTTTGTTGACTCCCAGGGGGAAGTGCGTGTATATAGACACGCAACTTGTTTTTTCGTCGCTTTAAAGCATATGGAGGCCGCGTAAGGCAAAACGGGTATTGCTGACCCCCCAGTCAACTTTTCGAAAAAATTCGATTGACGGTGTTTTTGCGTAGATTGAAGATTTTAAACAGCTCTTTAGGGGGCCCTGGGGCCCAAATCAATTTCTGAATAGTCAGATCAACGTAGTTTGACGAGCTCTACAACTTGGCTTTACCAGTTTTTTTTTTTGAATTATTGCGAATTATTGTGATTTTTTTNTGCGTGTTTATATCCCATCTTCCACCTACGGGTTCCCAAAAACTCCTTCCCCCTGAGAGTTAAGATAACTGGTTAGGGGATGCATGTTTGAGGGGGTTAAATATTCGGACCCGAATGACGTATAACAACAGAATAATGCAACATTTTAACTGTGATTTTAAGTAGGATACATTATTCACGATGATTAACAAAAGTATTAGAGAGCAGAGTTATTTAATATTTAGTAGGATGCATTTTTAATTCACTTCATTTGTGATGATAACAATAAAAACTATTTTGACGATAACGCATTTATTATATTATGTTTAATTAATTGGATTAATTAAATTACACCGCCTAACCCGTAAACGCATCAATTACAGTTAGCAAGTTTTTGGGCAAAAGCCTATTCATTGCAACTGGCCCCCATTTACATTGAAAAGTTTTAAAATTATATACAGTCCTTAACCATTTATCGGACGTTTTCGGTTCTCGAAAATAGCGTCCGATAAATGAGCATCGTCACAAAAGAGGTCATTTTTTATTAGAATGACCACATTTTGGCCAAAAAAGCGTCGGATAAATGAGTAAGCGTCTGATAAATGAGCGTCCGATAAATGGTTAGGGACTGTAAATAGGGATTCATTGAAAATTATTTTAGAATTATAGAAAACTTTTAAATAAAATCATTTTAAAACAACGGTAAAAAGTAAAAAAAAAGTTAACTTAATTAAAATAAACATAAAATTAATATAAAGTTAAATACAAATAAAGTTAAAATAAAGTTAAATGTACTCAATTTAAAAGAATAATAATAACTGCACAAAAATATCCATTAAAATAAAATAGTTTAATTAATAATAAATAATTAAAATAATTAATTATGAACAAACCGGACATAAAGCTATTTTGTAACAAAAATTAAAACAAATATGGACCAATATGGAACGTTTCGTCGTACAAGAGTTAATAAATGATTAATTTATGCTTCTTATTTATTTTATTTTATTCGAAAATAATGTCCGTTGATTTCATTTCTCGTCAAAATTGTCCGCCAAAAATTAATTATGAAAAAAATAATTGAATTCTAATTTTATCGTGGTTTTTGATAAATTCTGGGAAATCGTACAGTATTCCGTTGAAATCTATCGCCAATTCGCATTAGCTGCGTGTGATGTGTCATTGATTCTGCGTAGTTTACGCCGATATTTTTATTGAACGTATCATAGCGTACATTTGCGCTGGAATTCGGTGAACAATACTGGACCACTTGAGCCCGTGGTGGGGTATCGCACTTTTGCCCCCACCAAAATGTGTCTAATTCTTCCAAAATTATTTTTGAAATTTACTTCAAAAATGTGCTTACCCCATGATTAGCGGCCTGGATTAATCGAATATGGACGTTTTTCAAAGGAAATTATACGTATTTTTCAGATTTCAATAAATTTAAGTGTTAAATTATAAAACCGAAAAGTTCTCTGTGGGTTCCCTTCCAGTTCCCCGCAAATAGCCTTGCCGTAGGTCGGAACTATCTCCAATTATCTTGTCCAATCGCATGCCGTTCCAAATCCATGAGTTATCGGCAGCTTTTATACATTACAACATAGGCCTGACAGAGAAAAAAAAATTATTAAGAGAATACACGAGTTAATAAAATATCGAAAAGAAAAAAAAAAATAATTTGTCTTTCAACATGCGGGTCGCCAGCAAAGGATAAGTAAGGATTTAGAGAAAAAATGCTAATGATTTTGTAAGTAACTTGGGCGAGAAAAAAAAATATGTTTAAAAATAAAATAAAAAGAAATCGTTAAAAAAAAGCAATAATTTTGCAAAAAAGTGACTTTCGGAAAGAGAAATATATAAAGAGACAGACTTTTCAGAGAAATTGTTGTAACCGGTAAACACCGATGCTTCAAAAATGGCCTCTGTCATCGTTTTTGCACGATATTTTTATTTTTCATTTCAAAAAATTATTATTTTATTTTTGCTAATATGTAATTCCTTTTTTTCTAAAAGATAGTTATTATCATTCCAAGTACTATGTGTATTTACCGGTGTGTTATTATGATTTTCTAATCATGTTTTTTTTTCACTTTCGTGTCAATCTATCAAGAATGACAGCTAGCAAAATCACATCGTATGTCATTTTCTGCGCTTTTCCGGTATGATGATAGATGTTAAAGGTCACAAACGTTTTTTGCGTCATTAATTATTTATTGCATTATTATGAAAAAACGCATTCTGGTTACAAAAAACATATTCATAAAACATATATTACATCACGTTTATTGAAAATGACATTTAGACACTTATGTTTCCACCAAATTTACTGTCCGCAATTCTTCACTTTTTTCGTCACTACTTTAAGGACCTTTCCATTTTTTCCAATTTTAATTGAAAATAATGACAAAAGTATAGTTAAAAGTTAATTTTATTGTCTTTTACAGTTTTTAACTCATGTTAGGTAAATTATGCAAGTTCATTCAAAAAGCTATTACTATTTTTCCGGACGTTTTCAACCACTATAGACTATAGTCTATAGTAATTGACCAAAAACAAAACAAATACAAGTTATTATAAAATAATGATGAATTTTAAATGAAAATTTTTTCTAGATTATTTGACTGGCTGGTTTGGTTGATAAATTTTATAACCTCAACGCGAACCGTAGCTGAAATTCATTATGAGAAAAAACAAAAAACATTTTTGTCCCGTGGTATTGTTATTTTAACAGCGTATAGGGATAATTTTTACCTTGTGAACAAAATATAGTTATTACCTCGTTGCTGTTAACAAATTTTAACAAATGGACCCTTGGGAGTTAAGACACAATTTTAGGAAATCACCAAAATAACTTACTCGTAAAATTCCCAATGCATTGCTATGGTTCTTTCAACAATTTTCTAGAATATCCACTTTTCCGTTTGAATTTATTTTCAAAAATTTATTTTTAGATTGAAATTGAAATTGGTATGACGGATTGAGGAGACATAAAAACAAAAATTTGAGAGAAAACAAAAATCAGAGATAAAGAAAAATCGAAAAAAGAGATAAAAAGTGGGAACACTTTTCTAGAATACGCCAACAGAGAAGAAAAATTCTTATTCTGACGTTTTGATCAGTTCGAACAAAATCAAAATTGATCCTCATCGTGAAATGGGCACGAACCAGTCAAAGAAGGCTGACTGTCAAGAACAAAGTAAGTCTTATTTTGTTTAACCCGTGTGTACCCGTACTTATATTTAACCATGCGAATGAATTCATGCACAGCTTGACACGCCTCAAAAAACCCTGCATTAAATTTTTATCGACTTTATGAAAATGATGACGATTTTCAGTAAAATAGAGCTTTACATTTGTCAATTAATCGCTATTATTATCTTTTCACGCAATTGGAACAAATTGCTCTTTTCCAAATTGTTCCTTTTTTTGAAAAAAAAATGTTCCTTTCCGAACGGGATTATTTTTCATATTTAACGACCTCTGGGAGTTAATAGTAATTTACTTAATCGTACGAGCCATTTGGACACGAATAACTAAAATACAAATATTTTTTCATACAAGGAATTTACCATGAAATCGACGCAATCATCGACACAAAAAACAAGCTTACTAAAATCGATCAAGGCTGAATTTGGGACGCAATTAGCAAAATAAAAAAAAGAGGCGGCCATGGAACAGGTCATCTCATTTTACATTGACGTGATTGGTTAGAGGTGAACCAAATTAAAAGTTCGCGTATTGAAAAATACGTCTACCTCTTTCAAGGCCGCCTCTTTTTTGTATTTCGCCAAGTGCGTCCCAAATTCAGCCTTAATCGATGTTGTAACGTGGGCTGTTTTTCTTTAACTCGCTAAGTAACGACTTCGGTATGGAAGTAAGAACTGGGGTACCGAAGTAAGGACGGGGCTATTAAAGTAAAGGACGGATCTATTTTGTCGCCAAATAAGGACCGGGATACCCAAGTTAGGGGCATGTGTTTTGTAGCCAAGTGAGGGCAGGTTTTCCAACAAAAAATAATAGATCACCAAGTAAGGGTTTTGTTTTCAACAAAGAAAACCAGATCTAATTTTGCAACTGCTCTGTAATTATTTTTCTTGCGTCGGATTTCGATCTATGGTTAAACCGCTCAAGTTTAACCGCTGCGTTTTTTTTCTGTTACTCTTCAGAACATCAGTACTCTAACCATCTGCAGACTTGTTGACTGAGAAAGGATGAATTATTATTGATAATCCTGGCTCTAGTTGAGACAACTTATATATACGATCTGATATGTTGACATGAACATGGTAAAGCTTAGCTGAAGGCGTTCAGCAGGGGTCATTTCGTACAAAAAAGACCCTAGATGATACATATTTTCATAATTTTTACAGGGCTCGTGCATTTTTCATTACTGTGTAGCGAAATTCAACAATATAAACCAGTCAAAAAAAACGTACGGGGTGAGTGATATAAAATTCGGACTTTTTTGGACAAAGCAAATAAATAGAAGTCCAAATTTCATCGCATTCAAATCGTATAGAGAAAATTTGAAAAAAAATGATGTCTTAACTCGTAGGTGGAAATTTCGAAAATCGCTCCTAAATATCCAAAATCGTTAGAAAACGATGGAGTATTCGAAATCGCTCATACACGAGTTTAACCAAATTTCACGAAAAATATGATAAAAATAGGGACGTATTGATTTTTTTTTGAAAAACACACAATTAGGTACTCCTTAACCCGAAGTTTGTGGGCAGTCTACTGTTCAGTGTACACTAGGCTGCCCAAGCTTTTTTCGAGGGTCTCCAAATTGAAAAAAATCTATACCAGATGATAGAGCATGATCCCCTGATGAAAAAATTTTATTACATCAAATTCGAATTTTAACCCCTAGGGGGCGATATGGACGATTTTCGAAAATTTAAGCGATTTTACGCAAATTTGCGCGAGTTTCCCCCGACGAGTTAACACCGCGATTCAAATGATCTGGTTTATAAATTTGTTTTTCTGCTATTTATTACAGCTAGTTTAATCGAGTTAATGGTTAAGAGTTAATGGTGTATGAAATTTTCCATCATTCATAATAATTACACGTATTGTATTCTCAAGAAACGCGAGTGAAAGTAGACTTGCCCCCAGCAGACTTGTTCAGTGCATTAAGATTAAATTTTAAGGGCAAATATAAAAAAACTCTTTTTCCGTCGTAATTCTTAAATAAACTTCGGCTGGGTTACTTTTTCCTATTAGGGTGAGTCAGGTTTTTCGAAGATCTTGAAATCAAAAAACTGTATATTAGATGAAGTTTGATTGAGTGAACAAAAAATTATGTTACGTAATTTCACAATTTTAACTCCTAAGCGCCCAAAGCCTTTGAGCCAAATGGACAAAAGTTCAGTTTCTTCATTTTGTTCGAAACATTTTTCAATGGCCTGATACCAGTTCTCCAGACGATCTCACTGACCCTATTTCATATCTTTTATGCGAATGTAAATTCATTTTTTTTTCGCGAGAAATTTTGTGCGATCCGGAATCGGAAATACAATATTATTTTGCGCACAAGATAAAAAAACTAAAAACATGCTGTGAGTATGTTTTCCAGATTTTGATATGATATTGATCATTATTAAATGCAGAAGATGGCATATCAAGGCCGGTTTTGAATGTTGTGTCATTTTTGATCTGCATAAATAACTACTTTTGTAAAGCAATTTTCCATGTAGCATTTTTTTTTTCTTACGCATTCCTAAGTTTTGATTAGTCAAGAAATAAGCAGGCTCGACAGCCGTTTTAGCGGGATTGAAATAAATAAAAACAAAATCCGCCTAAATGTTCTCATCCACCATAAATTCCATCACCTCGAAAAGATATAGTCCTTACCCCAAATAGGGACACAATATTTTTGGAAAAAATCACTGCAAAACGCCCATCGTACACTTTAAGCCAATTCACAGCAGTTGAGACGCTATTTTCGAGAATAAACACGCCCCTATTGGGAGTAAGGACTGTATTTTCATCTTGCA
The DNA here is from genome assembly GCA_004367875.1 of Oikopleura albicans. NCBI lineage: Eukaryota > Metazoa > Chordata > Appendicularia > Copelata > Oikopleuridae > Oikopleura > Oikopleura albicans. The sequence continues at coordinate 252,381 of SCLG01000344.1, read as the reverse complement.
AATTACAGCTAGAGGATCTAAAAATTTTCACAGTCGGTTCTATGGCCGCCACTTACTCAGTACAGTATGAGTTTTATATAAATTAAGATCACATCAGATTCCTATCCGGTTCAAGCAGCACCCTCTGAACTGGTACAAAATTCCAACTAAACGCTTAATAAATCTTTGAAAAAGGTAAATAAGCCGATCTTCGCGACCAATTACACCTTATCCGATTAACATTTGGACATGTGATAATCACATTGTGATTCTTTGAAGGTGTAATCCGAAGAAGATGCAATTGGTCAGAAAGTTCGACCAATTCACCCTAAAATTAAGAAATCGTTTACACTTTGTACCAATTTCAACGGTGCCGTTTATCCATACGGGGTGCTATAGAAACTCATACTGTATATATTTTCGGTTTCAAAAAACTACTCGCCGAGTTCCACGACTTTTTCTAATACTTTTTGGCGGCATTCGATTGGCGAATAAAACAAAAAAAGTGTCGAAGAAATGATACAAATTTAAACCGGTCAAATTATTCGTCAGTCGGCTTTGGCCCAAAAACTTTGTGAACGGAAAAATAATAATATGGGCGGCTTTCCGCTAAACTCGATCAAACCTGCTCAATTATTCATTAACAACGAAAATGACGTTTTGCCGGAATTAGGTGATCTCAAAAACGATGAACAGCGTGAGTTTTCTCAGTATTTTCAAACTTTTACAGTATAATTTTTGGTTTTGCTCTTTTTGTGTGGTGCTTTGAATTTTGGCTCGATTATTAACACCTTTGTTTTGAACCGCGAACTGGAGTTAAAACAAAAGTGATAATCACAGCGCAATTCAATCAGTTTGTGCTTTGAAGTGTTTTACTTATTCAAGAGAACCAAATTAAAAAAAAACCTTTTTACTAAAAAAAAAAAAAATAAAACTTTCAGTGGCGTCACAAAAAGTACCGTCCTTTGTTATATGGCTACATACAGCCAGTAGTGTGATTTGGCATCGTAGTTTTCGCAGAAAACGAAATAAAACGTACACCACCTAACCCGTTATGTTAACACCATCAAACCTCAAAAACTGTTAATAATGGAATTTTGTTAACAGAATGGAGTAGGGCTGTTGGTTAAATAATTGGAAATCGAAGTTAATCAAATCCCAAAAAGTGTTAACATAATGGAATTTTGTTAACATAACGGGTTAGGTGGTGTTTTTTGCAAAAAATCTGCGAGATTTACGTATTTTGCTAAACACCGAGATGCCATGTAATTTTGGTACAAGGTTGAAAATTATGGCCTGGAAGACAATAATTCATTGAATTATTAGACACGGCCTGGCCAACTCCGGCCCATAATCGATCCCTCGCGTGACGGGTCTTACTCATTAAAACAGTATTCCCATGATTTTTTTTTTCAAAAAATATTTTTTTATTTTTTTATAGTGAGAAAGATAAAAATGCTTACGAATTATATTTTACGCATCAAATTTTAATATCCCATTAAATGAGAACAAATCGAAAACAAAATCTTACCGTATATCCGACTATTTTTATTGTATGTGTAGTAAGGGTCAGAATCTGAATTTTTATAAGGTTTATCTGAATTGTCAATCCAAACAATAGCCGATTGTCATTAAACAGTCATACCATTTGTTTTTCGACCTTCAATCTGACGATCAAGGAAGCGCTAAGCATAGTGGCGAAAACATTAAATAAAATTTATGCTCATTACTTATGTGACAAAAAGTATTTCCTTTCACATTAAAAAAGATGTACCCATAAAAGTTAGTCTAAAGAACCACAAAAACATGATTTGATTGAAAAAAGACAAAAAGGACGTGATTTTACCGGTACCGAATAAATTCCGTAGCCCAGAATACCTAAAGATGTGATGGCTATACGGTTTTTGAAGCGCCGACTGAATTAATACACAGTAGAATTGATATAATCTGTAATTTGTTACAGTCCTCGTCCCCAAATCGGCAAACCCAAAATCGGCAAGAATACCCCAAATTGGTTTTACCGTATAGGCTATAGTATAGGCGCTATAAGTAGGTTGGTTGCCTGGGATTTTTACCAGATTTTGAAGTTGCTTTAATTTACCGATAAAGACTACTTTTAGGAGTAATCGACCCCTGCGTAGCCGATGGTAAAATTTAGAAGTCTCCAACTTATACCGGCTAAAAATTAAACCACAAAAACCGTCAAAATTCTAGTTTTTTGACTCTTCTACCTTAGCTAAACGAAATTCCATTAAAAATAGCCAATTTTACAAGTATTTCAACATGCTTGATTTTGAGATATAGATAGTAAACGACTGCGGCGCATCCCATGGTGAACTTTAAACATGCCTACACTTATCTGGTTAAAATTTAACCACGAAAAACTGATAAAATAACGGTTTTTCTTCATTTAAACCATCAACCGGTTCCAGTCGCATATTTTCTGAAACGACATACAGTCCCTCACCCAAATAGGTAACACCCAAATAGGTAACAAATGACGTAATTACCCAAATAGGTAACAACTTTTTTTTCGAAGTTCAACTACCCAAATAGGTAACAATTTTTATAGGTCAAGATTTTTTATAAGAAACAATGAATATTTTTTTATTCAAGACCCACACTAAAATGGGTTTTCCGTTCCCGATACATACAAGCTACTACTATGTACATATAACATCGAAAAGTCCATTTTTCGGCTTAGAGAACCCAAGTACCCTAATAGGTATCAAGTACCCAAATAGGTAACAAGTACCCAAATAGGTAACAAAATTTTCAGAACGATGTTGTTACCTATTAGGGTGAGGGACTGTAATTAAAACCGATAGCATATTCTAAATAGGCTATTCACAATTTTGAGATCATGTCGATTCTAATGTGTACCAATTCAGTCGCCGCTCTAAAAACCTTATAACCATCACACCTTTGTATTCGTTTGTCTAACAGATCCGGGGTGCCTAGTAGACAGTGTGAAAAATATTCAAAAGTCCCAAATAGAATACGTGGCATGATTCAACTTTTGTCAACTAAATCGCCACCGCAACCTAGGTGCTTCGCCCAAAAAACAAATCAATTGAACTTGAATAGGCTATTTATAAAGAAAAAAAAATATGAAAAAAAAAATAGAATGACTAAGAAATTTTGTCTTTTCAACACTCACAAAGAACAGAATAGAAGAAAAAGCGCAGTAAAACTTCTCGTAGATTTTTTGTTTATTGAATCATTTTCTGCTTTCATTGAAAACGCATGTTTTTTATGATTCCCATTTTTTCCGTGTCTGTCCAATTTTAATTTTTTACATTCTTTTGGGATTCTAAATATATATATANAAAAAAAAAAACAGTGAGAGATTGATGGACTATATTTATTATTTTTGTGGAACTAAGAAGGATGACAATAATTGTAAGTTGAGATTGGAAGTCATTAATTATTTTTCATTTTCTATAGAATTCGATTCTAAATCCATTAAATTAGGCAAATACGAAATTGTGGCGCAAATTAATTCCTTGGAGAATAGTTGACATAAATATATAATTTGATAGTTTAAGGGGGTATATATAGTATCCCCATATTATACCGTATACCTGTATACGAGTTTCCTAGCACCAAATGCTCTCTAAAACATATAAATGTTTCCGGTATGAAAAATGTCAACCTACGCAAAGAGCGCATGTCAAAATTTTCTTGCGTTGTTTTGCAGCTTTGTAAACTATGCATTGAAAAAATGTAAAATGTTTTATAAATTTTTTCGATTATCCTATTTTTCACCAATATGAGACGGTGCTATAAACCAGCTAACCAGTTATCTTAACAAGTGTTTTGCTCAAAAAGTGTTAAGATAATTGAATTTTGTAAAGATAATTGGGTAGCACGTTTGTAAAGATAATTGGGTAGCACGTTTGTAAAGATAATTGGGTAGCACGTTTGTAAAGATAATTGGGACGTTTGGTTAGATAATTAGAATTTACGATACGTTTTGGTCCAAAAAGTGTTAAGATAACCCAACTTTGTTAAGATAACTGGTGTTAAGATAACTGGTTAGGGGGTTATTTAAAAGTATTTTTTTAACACTAAAATATGAATGTACCTTATAAGTTGCTTATTTTCTTTACACCGTTTGGGTACAGTTATATGTAACTTGCAACATCATTTGCCCTACAATAAAAACACTTTTTATGCCTCTATGTACAATTAAATTTTATATTGACATGTTATCGTTTTGAATAAACGCATCAACGTGTAAATGTCGGGTTCATATTACGAATACTATGTTTTACAGTATTTTTTAATCATACATTAAGACTAGTTTCTCATAATGATTGGTTTTCAGAACTTTTTGCTTATCGGTATTTACTACCTAATAAGGTTCGGAATAGCTGAATGCGAATAGCAATCTACAATAACCATCATACCTTTGTTCAATAATAACTGAAAGAATAAGTGGATTCAGAAAGATTAAAAACAATCAAATCCATATATTTCTCCGTTATGAAGTTAGGGGCTTATTTATGATTCCGATTTTTGAGCCTTATTGATCGATGTGTTGATTCTTACTAAAGGAAACGGGTTAAGGCAAATAATGGAAATAGTAAAGATTAGCTAATACTCTTACAAGATATTTTTCCTATAAATGAATAATGGTCCTATTTGCAACCGTCTGAGTTGGTATAAAGTACGCATTGAATAAGGTCTAATATGAATAAAGGAGTATAGTATACTCAGTATACTGTATATGAAAAAACTGAACTTGATCTAATTTTGGTATAAAGCTGTCTCAATAAAGGGTCACATTTCATATTTTAAAGTTTTAAACTTAATAGAAATATGATATTCGTAATAACCGTCAAAAATCTAATATATGAATGATTACATTAATATATAAAATGAGTATCATAATACCTGGCTTCAAACAACTTGTAATTTGACCCCCTTTTTTTTAAAGTATCCAAAAATGGGGTCAAATTTCAACTAAAATATTCGTAATAACCGTCAAAATCTGATTAAATGATTATCATAATTAATACTTTATACGGATTCAGACGGTGTCATTTTTCGCCCAATTAACCCATGCGTTCAGAAATTTTTATTGAAGACGAAACGGGTTATGTTAGATAAGTAAAATCGTACAGAGCGGGTAATATTGATACAAGATATTTTTCCTTTAATTAAATCATGCTCCGTGTCGTATACTGACGAATGTTATTGTACGGGGAGGATGAAATTGTGTAATAAAGGATGCGTCTGTTTTGAACTTACGGTAGTTACCTTAACTGTAGGAGAAGACATAATCTAGACATTCCCGTTGATTTTAAAGTCCATTAGTAATGGTCCATTAGTGTTAACATTAATATATGACTTATAATATTGTATACGGACTTTTCTTTGTTTACTTTGCCATATTGATACCAACTGAGAAAATCAGAAAAATATACTGATTTTTTTATATATTTGATCCGATTTCTTAATTAGGTTGCCCATTATTATATGTCAAAACCCAAAAGTTGCTGTTTTATATTCTAGAAAATAATACGGCGAATTTTCCTTTTTCTATTAATTTTCTAGAAATAAAAAGGCAACTTTTGGTTTTTGACATATAATAGGTAGAATAAATTCGAGAAAATCGTTTTCATGCCGAATATCCAAAGAACTAGTTGTTGGTCTTTTTGAGCGGCTAGGAGTTAGAATTTTTTATTCACTAAAGACCGGACTGACCCTTGTGTCCATTCTATAAAAATACCGCTACCGTTTGTAAAACCAATAAAGCGTCCCCTGCAATTGTTTCCAACAAAGTGCCTGACTATGGGCGCAGGGACTGTATTTATCTTTGAACTTCTTTATCTAGCTTTTTTCACGGGGGTCCTGGTGTTAAAATTAAAAATCGGCTCCTTTGTCATTGAGCCCTTTAGACCATTTAGACATTTCTGGCTTTGTATTTTTTTCATAACATCATTTTAAAGACATTTTAAAGATCATCATCTGGAAATGATTCGCACATGATGGAATGATTAAAAGATTTTTTTAACATTTCCCGCATGATAGAAATAGTTTCTCAAAATTAACAAAAAAAGTACAACGGCCCGCGGCGTTTTTAAAGCATTTCGATAGAGACCAGAAAAATGAACATACAGCCAGGTAGTGAAAAAAGCTGACATCTTACAATCATTTTTTTTTCTATACGCTCGAATTCCATCCTTTAAGGACCTGATCCATTGGCAAATTTTCTGGTAGAAATTAACCCACTTTTTCACACATGTTGAAATATTTTTCTTTCCATTTTTGGTGTAATTTGGCTGATTTTGTAGATATTTGCTCGGATATAAAATACCGTCCCAATGAACTTTTGTTAGCTCTATGTTTTTACCCCTTTGGTTGAAATAATTTAAGAAAATGATGCCCGTAAAAATGATCGTGAAATATATTTTATTTCATCGTTGTTTTTTCAAGGCATTATAATACCAATGAAACTCAACTGCCTTTTCAAAATTACACTCCATTAAAAACGTATTTTTTTCAAATTCTACTATTGTGAGCATGAAAATAATTCGTCTGAATTGCTTTCAGATAATTAGGCGTTAGCCCATTTGTACTCTATACCAATTCAATCAGTGTCGTCCAATTAATCCTTACAACAACACTACAAGGTGAAAAATCAAAAGATCGGAGCTCTGAATGTTATTTTCATACCTTCTACTCGGCGTTTTACATGAATTTCCGCCGTCTTTTCTCCCGCATTTTCTAGAAGGCGATATTTGAGTTTTTGACGTCTGGTAAAAACTCGAGTTTGGCTATCTAGAGAATACGAAAGAAAAAACGGCGGAAATNCATGTAAAACGCTGAGTAGTAAATAGTTTTACGTACAGTTCGTAATAGTCCATTAACCGTTACGTAGGGATTTTGCACAAAATACAGTTGATCACTAAACGAGTTGACACCTAACGAGTTGACAGTTTTTGGGCGTTTCTCGGGCAAAAATAGGCAAAAAGGGGCAAAAGTGACCTAACGAGTTGACAAAGACCTAACGAGTTGACAGTTTTTGACGAAAAAATCGGAAACGAAAGTGTCAACTCGTTTAGTGATCAACTGTACGCTATATTTTATAAAATGCGAAAAGTTTGGGAAATATCCACTTAAAAAACCCTTCATTTTGGTTAATAAGACGATAAAATAGTTTTCTTGAACGTATAAAAATTAGACTTTAAAAAGGTGTAAAAATTAGACGCTAGGGTGATTCAGTAGCTCATGGTGTCTATCAGATAGACAACTTATTTTCGAAAATAGCCTGAATCACCCTAGTGAGGTTTACCCTAGCTTACCGCATCAGCTGCCAGATCTTGAGAATTAAAACACCATTGGTGTTCGAACAAACAGCCCTGATCTCGGTGATGTCATTTTCTCACGATTAATCACACATGAAGAAGAAGAAAAAAATAAAATAATATCATATTTGGAACTATTGAGACAATCGTAAGACAATCGTAATTGAAAGTGTTTGTTTTTTTATTATAAATCAACGGGGCGCATAATGTAATGTACGCATTGCTGTAACTTTTTTTAAAATCAATTTCCTGATAATGAACGCCTTTTATGAGCGATTCTTTGGTAAGTCGCCAATGTGCAAAAAAATAATAGAGATCCAATTAAGTGTAAGATATAAAGCTGCAGTAAATCGTTTCGACACCGATTTAATTGGTAAAAAGTACAATTATGGTAAACAATAGGCATAAGGTCTGATGGGAAAATGATAAGGGAAAATTGATCTAACTTTCATACCCCTGGTACAAATTGTAGTGACCATTTCAATCGTTGACGCTCGTAACAAAATTTATATTACACTCCTCCCCCGTGGCACTTAAGGAGGGGACGTTAATTAAGAGGGGGAGGACTGTATGTGAAATTACATAGATATTAAAAATAAGTCGAATAAGTTTCTTTGTTAGTCAGCCAATCGCAAGCCGATAAATTTACTTATCTGGGCTACGATTGGCTGAAGGCTAATGCGTTCGTTGGATATACATGTAGTAGTAAAGCCGGACCATACAGTATATATCGTATGTCTAATAAAACAGTATTAAAAGTTAAAATAAATTAGCGAGGATTACAAAGAAATTATTCGGACACAAATAAGTATGCAAATGTGTGTTTACAGGTTAAGACCTAGTACGCGTTTAAACGCGTTTTAATATCTTAAGTCCCAGTTAAAAAATGTTTTAAAACTTTTAAATTCCGACATGAACAAAATCGCATAATTTTAACAATCAAGGTCACGTACAATTTTAATTTTAAAAATCCCCCCAAAAAGCCCTCTCCCTCCCAAGTTAATAAGCGCAATTGTTAAAATCAATATAACAACGCTAAAACTAAGCAAATATTAAATATTTATGTTGTGTGCAATCCCGCTTTTCACCATAGCCAACTCATGCCGCTTTTCATTGGCTCTGTAATGTGACGTGAATATATAGAATATATCGTTATTTTGCCATTTGTTTTCACGGGGCTCCCAAAATACTGTGCATCTTGGAGTTAAATGTAAAAATATCATATTGGAAATATTGATCAAAAGGTTTTTTTTCTTTTAGTGAGGGTCGACCTTATCCGATTGCGCCCTAAGATAGGGTATTTTGAAATGTCAAAATCTTCAGGCTGTCACTTTTTTCAACACCTTTTTTCACAGTTCTTTGAGTTTTTGTTTTTCTTGAAAATAAGCCCCTTTTCAGATTTTGTAGTTCGAACTTTGAACTTGAAAATACTTCATTTTCAACAACTGGTTTCATTTTCAATGGCTCTGTAATGTGAAATATTTTTATTTCAAGGGGTGTCAAAAATTTGCGCGGGTAAGAGTTACGATTGACTTAAAAATACGTTTTTTTACTATTTTCCAGGGTCGCAAAAATTGTTATGCGTCTAAGAGTTACGATTGGCCTACGCAAGAAAATGTAGTAAGGTCGCACATAGACGATAGTGGTATCTTTTTTGTATTTTTTTTATGTAACGTGACATATTGTGTTTTTGTTTTCAACGGGTGCCAAAAAATGTCGTGCATGTAAGAGTTAGGATTGACAAAAAAAACGTGTTTTTTACATGAAGTTTCATTGGCTCTGTAACTTGAATAATTACGTATATATATATTTTCCTAACTGTATTTAAGGGGTGTCAAAAATTTTCTTGTGCGTCAAAGAGTTACGATTGCAACAAAAAAAAGCTACGTTTTTTTTCTGTGTGCATGGAGTAAGGGCGCGCATGGGCGATAGAGATAGCTTTTTTTTGTTATTTTTTTTTCTTCTTCTTTTTTTTTCGAGGTGAAGGCGGTCGATCGTCGACTGCTCCCGGGTTTTAGATTTTAGTCAATAATAAGAGTCAGTCGTGATCTCCATTTTCACTCAAACACACAAAAAAAGCGAGCTCGGCACCACCTACCCAATCTCTGACGACCCTAAACAATAGACAATAGGGGGACAGCGAGAACAAAAACATATTTTTTTACGCGTTTTTATTATTTTTTTTTTATCTTTTGGAATTTATACCCTTTTTGCGATAAGCCAATGAGAGAAAAGTAAAAAGAAAAAAAAAACTTGAACACACACACATACACATACATACAAAAAGAGAGAGAAATACCATTTGAGAGATCGGGAAACAACGAAGAGGCCCCCCGAGATAACAAAAAAGAAAAAAAGGATTTTTTTACTTTTTTATTCTCCAGTTGCATCCCTTTTTTGGAAGAAAAATTGAAGGAAAATGCTCTACAAAAACGTATTTTTTTTTTGGAGGAACACTTTTTAGACTGTTTATTGGATGTTTTATTACAGCAATTAGACCCAATCTGCCACGTTTTTTTCCCCTGCAGTTATTTGATGCCTCAGAATTAATCTTTTTTTTTCGTCGAAAAAAAACACAAAATCAACATTAAGCTGTGGTTTTCAGAGAGGATTTGTTAATTTTCGTCATTATCTTTTTTAATGTGCTCAGTTTTTTTTTGTTGTTGCGTCATTGGGTGATATGAAACCGAGAAATGTAACAATTGGCAATTTTCCGATGGTTACAAAATTTAACCCTCAGAGGATATTTGGTGACAATTGGCCCCATATTTAAATGTAATGTCCAATTCTTTCAGAAATGATTTATGTAGAAATTCTTTTGTTTTTCGATAAAATTAAAAATGTCTTACAAAATGAGATAAAGTGTTTTGAAGCTCAAAGCAAACCGGTCATATAACCTTCTACGCAATTAATAACCACTTATTGCGTGGGAGGTAATATGAGCGGTTTGCTTTCAGCTTAAAAACACATTATTTCAATATGGCGATAATAAACCCCAAGGAGTTAAACATTTTACAAGCATTTCTTGTGATCGAATAATATTGATCGGCATTAGAATATTATATTTTTACATTACTCAAAATATTTTTCTTTAATCGAACGTTAAGATGGAATGAAAACGGTACGCGTTTTTAAACAGCCTACGCATTTTTCAAAACAAAACTGTTGTGTGGATCGATTATAAAAAAGGCGAACATTATGTGTTAGTATTGCATGATTTTTTTACGATTTTTTCAAAAACGGATGATATTCAGAATGTTTGCGTTCCCATGCGTGTCATATGACACACACTCTTAAATGTGACCGTAAAAATTTGAATGAGAAATTATTAGGCGGTTGAATCAGAATCTGCATATTTCTTTCAAAAAATGAAAAAAAAATCATTACGTTATCTCATTAATACCATTAATAGGACAAATAGTGCTAGAAAAAAAAAATAAACCGCATCCGAGCTGAATTCGCGTCAAACGCCTACACAAAAATAATCCTTTAAAAATGAACCTACTTCTCACGTATCACAAATTAAGCTCTGATGCCTGTTATTCTACGAATTGGAAAATTTTGCGCATTTGATCCCCACGTAATATTAATTGTCGATCTCATAAGAGTTAAATACGGTTTTATGTAGAATACAGATATGCTTGATGTGGCATCAATGATGCGTTTATGATTATCTATTTTGACGCCGCTCACCCTAATCTACTAGCTCAAGAGATAAACTTCATCAATTGGCTTTTTTAACGCCCATGCGTTCGAACCAGCATTCGTCCAACACTTTAAACTTGAAGCATCCTTTTGTTTGAAAAAATAAGTTAAAGATTCCTAGCTGACGGTATTTATTGTAATCTAGGCTTTAAGGGTAATTTGGGCTCAGAAAATCGAATATTGCACCGGTTTTTTTACATCGAACATACAAAGTTTGTATAGGAAGATTGTATTGATTCCTTGAAGGTTCCGTGAAAATCGTCCGAGATATAATCTAGAAATTAATCCCAGAGCTCATAATCACTGATATGATCGGTGATTGGCCAGTGCTATTCAAGCTTTCACGCCATTGGCCAAACGCCTCACGTTTTTTGGTTTAAATTGTTTTTTGCTTTCATCAGTTATACTGATTACTAGGAAACTTATGCGGTATAAATTGTATGGAAAAACGTATTTATGGAAAACAACGGGAAATGTGTCCCGTAATGTGAGTTTTTACACGGTTTTACTTTGTTTTTGTTGAACCCGACTGCACGTGTGTAATCTAATAATTCGCCTTTCGAAGGTTAAAGTGTCTAAAGACAATTAAATATCTTTTACAAAATGTTGTTAAAAAAACTTTTTATTGTTGCGCTTGTGTTACGTTAAGCTCACATCTGGTTTTCAACGTCTCGTGTCGCATTTCAAGATTTCCCAGAATTTAACATCTGACCATTTGGGAAGCCCTGTAACAAAAATATCTTTTTGAAAATCTTTAGTGCGAAAAAAAGTATCTGTATCTACTTAGGCTGCCACTTTTTTCAACACCTATTTGTACACTTCTTTCATTTTTTTTTGAATAGAAGACCTTTTTGAGATTTTAGTTCAAAACGTTCATTTTCAACAATTGCCAGATTACCACGTCATAGCCAAATTACTGTATAATAATATATCATAGAATACCCCCCTAGAATTAAACTCTTACTTCATCATCGTGTAAAATTCGTAGTATTTTCAGTTTTCATAATAATCAGCAGAAATTTTACACTGAGTGGTTGTTAGGTTATCCATTTTGCCGCTATAATGTCAAGACAGTTTTTGGTGAAAGTATGTATTATTCAAGTTTTGAAATCAACAAGGAATTTTGTGATAAATTTTTGTACATAAAATAAAACCAAAAAAATGATTGGAACCCTTTTTAGGTGTATCTGATAATTGATTCGACGAAAAATCAATGAAAAATGTCTTCCGAATTCCGTCAAAATAACGGTTTTAAATTACTTCACTCGTGAATCTAATTGACCGAAATTTGAGTTGTCGACATACGGGACGTTTAAACTATTTATCGTTAGTTTTCCGTGCATAATCGAGGCTTCTTTTTTGGTACCTGAACAAAATTTGTAAATACCTAGTGATCAAAAACTTAAAAAAATCAATTTTGTAAGATAAATGTGGAAAAGCGAAGAAAATTTGTCCTTGCAACTCATTAGCCTTAGACTGCGCATTCCTCACACCTTGTTAGTTGACCTCTTTTCAATATAAAATAAACTTTGTAAAAAAATCTGATTTACTTATACGATTGTACAAAACCAATATGAATTATTAGGCGAAATTTGAAAATCTAAAAATATCTTGGTCGAAAGTTATTGACGATTGAAGAGCCATGTGGGTAAATGTGTAGTCTACGCGGTGTAGGGTTAAGGTCAAAATTTTCAGATTTGATCCCCGTTCCCACAAGAGTAAAAATAAGAATAATTGTGACTCGACAAATCTCATTTATACCGTTGGTGAGTCTCAAAATAGGGGAAAATTATGTTCATTCACCGCCGCCAATCTAACGGTTTCAAAATCAGACTGTATGTAATTGGCATTTGTGTATGTAAATCATGTAAATGTATAATTGCATTTATTTTCTTAGGTGGAATGTGAAAGATCCACTTCTGGCAGACATTTTCTTGTGATCGATAATCGTTTGTCTGAGGTCACTTATCGCACCGTATGATACATTTATTGTGATTGTAAGCATATTTTTTCGCCTTTCAAAGACGCCTAATATTGTCCTTAAGTTGTTTGTATTTCGAACACCAATCAATATTTTATTTCAACACTACATCAAATTTAGAGTTTTTTATATCGATTTTTTTTTTTGTAGATGCAATGCATGTTTTTTTGTGAAGTCGCTCTTAATTTGAAAAAAAAAAATTCGTTTTAGCCCGGTTATCCTATGGAATCCATAAGAATACCGCGCAAGAAACTTTTTCAAATTAAGAGCGACTTCAGAAAAAAAACATGCGTTTCATTAGCAGAAAATCGATATAAAAAACTACACAGGATGCACCGTTAACGGGCCACAAATTTTTTTCAAAAACTGGTTAACCGGTTAACGGGTTTTCGGCCGGTTAAAGGCGCATCCTGTGTATTAATCTCTATAATATACAGTATGTAAGACCAATAGCCATAATGGAATCCAGAATTAATGTAGTACTTGTGCAGTATCTCTCGAAAAAAACAACAAAACAACAAACAACAAAACTCCACGAAAAGACACGAGGCCGAGCGAGACGCATACTAGACTTCTGAAACAAAATTTCAAAGTCCATTATGACTATAGGTCTTACATACTGTACATAATAAAGGGGCCTCAAATTAAGGGACACTTTTACCAAAAAAAAATTCAAATTAAGGGACGTTTTTTTCGAAAAAAGGGTCAAAAAGGTCAAATTAAGGGACAAAATTCAAATTAAGGGACGAAAGTGGACTTTGGTCAAAAATAGCAAACCGTAGGTGTTAAAATCTCTTTCATTTTTTATCCGTACTACATAATTTCGGGTTTAAATAACGGTTCAACGCCTACCACGAAAAACCTGTTTTTGTTATTTATTTGCCACACTTGTCCAGATTTCCGATGAAGGGTTAAAACAGATCTATCCTTAAGTTGTTTGTATTTTGAATACCAATCAAGGTTTTATTTCAACAGTACATCAAATTTAGAGTTTTTTTTATATCGATTTTGATATGCAACGCAGATTTTTTTTTGTCAACTCATTCTTATTTTGACAAGAAAATAATCATTTTTTGCCGCTATTCTTTTTGCTGTCTGCATTTCGTCATATTCTTCATTAACTTTTTTACTCCGCTATTGTTTTCTTGCAGATTGTAATTAATGCATCATTTTGCCCTGGGGAGAGTAATGACGCATTTGTGACGGGCAATTTAACGAAAACGAAATGAGTGAAGGACATGATCTTATAGGATTCTTGAGCATTATTTTAACCTTCTGATTATTTCTTTTATTTCTTTGTGATTGACGTGTAAAGATTTTGCTTTTTCGTCATTGACTGGTTGAAAACAAAAAAACATATATCGTGAAAGTCTCAGGATGTAGAATTAGATACGGCCGTTTTTTGATTGATCGTGTGAGACGGTGAATTATAAACTAAACTTAATCCTGACACATGTGTGCCAATTGGCCCCCAGCTAGCATTATATCATATGCTACGGCGTAAATGTCATATGATTCATATTACATTTACGCTGTAGCATGGCCAATTTCTTTGAATTCTGGTAAATATCTTTAAATATTTACAGTATGTATGACAGTATGTATTACGGCGCAAATGCGATATGCGGCCTCCTGGGGCCAATTGGCACATATTTATCGAGCTTTAGTTAGATTCAAAATACATAGAAAGTAAAATGAGTTTTGATTTCACAGTGTAGATAATGTGCATTTGAGTTCAAAGCGAACCGAACCTACGCAAATAAAATAAATGAATGACTGGAGGCAATCGTAGTAAGCAAATTGTTTTATTTAAATGATGCACGTAGGTTCGATTCGCTTTGAACTCAAATGCACAGTATGATGATTTCTTTTAGCCAATTGTCAAACTTATTTACTGATTAAATCAAACTTTAACATATTAAAAAAAATATTTTCATTTAATGACAGCAAACAGCATAGAAACGCGTTTTATATGCCCAGAGGGATCAACGTCCCAGCGATGTGTTTAGGGGTTAAACCAAGTCTAGTCTCCGCCCACAGACCATATGATGGCCATATGATATGGGCGGTTTAAAACAAGATTTGTTATTTAAAAATTAATTAATTAATGGCATATTCGTACCAATTGGCCCCAAGCACTCTGCATATGATATTTAGGCCGCGACATATCCAATATCGAACGGCACCCGTATGATCTGCGCCATATGTCGTTCGTTAAGCGGTTTACGCTATTTTGTAATTCAAAAATGAAGTCTGAACGAATATTAAAGCGAGTTTTTTCGTCTTTCTTTTTTATGACTTGTCGTTTGAACTTATTTTATAATCTGATCGATGAAGAGGACTACTTTCGAGTAAGGTCCAGGGCCAATTAGTATCGATCTTCCTGTGTATCACGTTTTCCAAAAACAAAAACCCTGTTTTTTCTGCGTTCAGGCAGATCCTGATGATTAAAACCTTAACGTTTCATTTATTACTGGATCGACACAAACAAATAGGTTTCTTTTTTTTTTGCTCAAAATTCCATGCCATTAATTAATACTGGGCGCGTAAGACGAAAATCGATTGCAAAAAAAAAAAATGGTGGAAAGTTCAATTGATTTAAATCAATAAGATGTTCTTTATACGGGCTTAACCATTGATCGTTGTTTTTTTTGCTGGAGGCTGGTATTGAAATGAGGTTAACACCAATTGTAGCATTTTTTATCGTTCATTAGACCACCGGTTATCTTATTATTGAATCGATGGTATTAATCGAGTATTTGGGAATAAATTCATTTTTTTGGTAAACGGAATGTGCTGTACGGTATAGCATGTACCCAAAACTTAGCCCTATCATTTTGATATTTTCCGGGTAAAAATCGGTTTTGACAATACATACTGTGTGGTCCAACAATGAATCAGCAAGAGCAAGTTTTCGCACGCAGTTTTATATTGTTTCAGCATAATGTTTTAATTTAAAAGTGCGTGTAAAAATTTGCTCTTTCTGATTAATTGTTGGACCACACGGTATGTAGTGACCGCTTAAGTTATACTTTCTTTTTTGGTCAATTTTCCAAGAATGCCTATATGGTGTCCCTTAATATGAGCCCCTATATCATTTTTTGCATTAAAAAAAATCTTGAAAAATCGATAATACAGTCGTAAAGACTTTTGTTTGGGATGGAAAATCAAAACATTCTTGTGATATTTTGTATTCGTTAAATATTAGCTTAAACTTGGCCGGATTAATTTTTGAAAAAAAAAACGATTTCAATGTCAATACGCAATAAAAGCTCTTTGAAAAACATGCGATATGCTATTTTTTGTAGCTAAATATTGCCTCAGAAATGTCGGTTACGCACTGTGCATTTATAGGGGTTAGTGGTGATTTTACGGCTACTTTTGTGCAATTTCGATAGCCTTATAACACCCTCTGTCTAGTTTATAGGATGGCCTGTAATATGTGAATTCAGCATGTTTGAATGATCAATAATGTCAATCTACGTTCTTTATTTGTCCACAGATAAATTTTATAATACACATTTTTTATCTTTTTTTCTTTGACACAATGGCCTTTTAACCATTCTCAATCATAGATATAACAAAATTTTAAGCCGATTAATTAAACACAATTAATCAGATTAATCCCCTTATGTCGAACATAAATCATTTGAATTGAAATTTATATTGAAGGCACATAAAACACACTTCTATCCGAGTCTTCTTATTTTTTACCATTGATTAGTTTTCTTACTTTTTTCATGTTGAAATGTTAATAATATTGTGGCTGGTCTGGTGGGGGTTGGAAAATACTGATAAAAGCAAAAACAAATTAAAAATGAAAAGTGAGGCGTTTGGCCAGTGGCTAGAAAGCTCAAATGGCACTGGCCAATCAGCACGGGAGAAGCGTTTTTCTCGGTTATTTTCAACTTATGTAGTCTCAGAACTAATATATGATGGTATACGAAATTATGTCTCGATGATTGATTAGGTAATTAATTCAAATAATTAATTTTGAAATGAAAAAAAGGTTTCTTCTGTAGAGCTTCGATTTGATGCTCTACTTAAACCAAAGCAAAAATCAAGTAAAAACATTGAAGTTATTTCCATTTTTGTGCCGTTACAAGGTCAAGTCAGTTTTTTGCGCTTAATTATCGACCTCTGTGTAGTACACCGTGTGTACCTTTTTTCTTAATAATAATCAACAGAGACTGCCCCTATTTATCTGGAAAATTCATAAAATCAGATCTTTTCGGGCAAAATTTCTACCTAATTATACATAGGATGCGTCCTTTAGCGGCCACTAAAATTTTTCAAAAATTGGCCGGTTAACGGCTCAATGCAAATACTGTTATCTCTGAAAAAAATGTGGTTCTAAAATGGCTGGTTAAAGGCGTATCCTGTCAATTTTTTCGACTTTTATGTCGGTAAAAAACTTATCGACTTTTTCCTGGGGAAATATGTTTTTGCGTTGACCTTATAAGGACCCCGCCCTGGATTTTTTTTTTCAATTTTACCGTTATAACAGGCATGTGATTAATATTACGTTCAACCAGGGTTTTTTTGAAACTTAATTGCCCGGTCGTCAAATCTGACTTGGTTTTATATATTTTCCGCACAGCAAATCAGATCGTTATTTTTTTCTTATTTTTAGAGAAGTATGACGATGCTTTTTATTTTTGATTGAAGGCCGAATTGATCTTGACGCAATTTTCAACCTTTATTGTTTTTGTTTTTTCTCGAAAACAAAAAAGAAATTATTCCCTCGTCAGCACAAAAGTAAAAGATAAGAACAAAATAAAAACAATTAGCGCTGATTATATAATGAACAATAAATCTGATATTATAGCACCCAGGGTTTTTACACGCCCAGCGTGTAGCGCATAGGTCCATTTTTCAATATCTTAATAGTTTTTTCTTTGTGTAAAATCAAATTTAGTTTGCTTTCTGTTTTTTTATGAAGCAAATATTTTCCCTGTCTTCAGCTGCAGATTAAATAAATCAAACGAGACACAATAGTAGAGATAACAAAATAGTACACTCAGGTCCGTCTAGAAGAGAGTTTGTGTTATTTTTTTACGAATGTAAATATAATTATTGTTGTCCACTTGATACGGATTGAAAAAAGACTAGTTTTTTTCAGTTTTCAGAGGTTAAAAAATCCATTCTAGTCATATGTGAGCGGAAAATTGATTTGATAATTTATTCAGAATTATTTTTTGGTTAGAATCGTACAGGGGGTCTGGTTATAAGGTCACAAGGTGTGACCGTTATAAGGTCAAGTCATCTTTTTTGCACTAAGGTCAAGTCATCTTTTTCTTGCACTAAGGTCAAGTCAATTTTTTGTGAAGTATGTGTTTTGGGAAAAAAATCTTTGAAATCATGTCTTTTTCACTTTTTTTCTATAAAATAGTGTCTTTTTTAACATTTTCTAGAGTGAAGACCATAATTTTTTGGGGAAAATCAAATGTTAAAAAAATTTAAAAATGGTACGAAGGTCAAGTCATTTTTTCCGGGCTTGACCTTATAACCAGACCCCCCTGTACCTACTTTGACCAGATTATTTTTTTCCGTTCCAAAAATATGTGATTCCATTAGGGACGATCCCATCATGACGGTGTCGCCCCATTAGGGCTCCATTTTTGAGAAAACATGTTTCCAAAAGGTTCACTTTTAGGATATTAACCCATATAGGCCTCTTTTTTATGAGAACAAAACTAACGGGAGTAAAGACAGCATCTCATTTTAAACGGACCAGAGTGTATAATTATGGCCTCGGTCGCTGATCGGGCCGATCAGAGGAGTCATTCGCCCGAAAACTTAGACGACTCGGATGAGGAGACTGATGAGGAGCCCGAGTATTGGCATTTACTTGACCCGATTGGTAACTTTTTTTTCTATTATTATTCTTTCTTTACCTCTTCTTCTCGGTCTCAGTAAAAGAAAGATCATGAACATCATTAAATTAATCGAATCGATGAGACGGAAAACGACCATTTCTCATAGCTTAAACTAATAAGCTAATTGTGAAGAAAAAATGACTTTAAATACGGCATCTAAATAACGATGTTTAACTGTCGGACCGGCCCCGTCCGACGGTCTGTCCCATGAAATTCGTTTTCTACCTGCCAGGGTCAGGCTCTGTGGCACCGTATTAATTGGTATAAAGTAGAATTTGTGTAAGGTCTAATAATGAATAACGATATTTGAAGAACCGGGAATATAGGGAACTTTTCGACCAATTTTACCTTCTTCGAATATCATCTTTTAGAAATGATAGTATAATTATATAGCATATATAATCAAGCTACCATTTTTAAAGTTGTAATTCAAATTAGGTAAAATTGGTTGAATTGTTCTCCCCATTCCCGTTTCTTCAATTAATCCTTATTCAATCTAAACCTACAGAAATTCTACTTTATACCAATTAATACGGTGCCACACAGAATGACCCTGGGAGTTAGAAAACGAATTTCATGGGACAGCCGTCGGTCGGAACCGGTATAAAATATACAGATTATATTGTGGAGGTCTAATTGGCTGAAAAGTTGGAATTTGTCGAAATTCCAATTTACATTTCAATACAGTACAATGTGGTTCATAGAGTTTTAAAACTCAAAGTATGTTAAATATTTTTTATACGGTAGTGAGATTTTTATTGATACAGAAGATTAATTAGTGAGAATAAATTTTAATTAACCGACAAACCACATGTGGCAACATGTGTCTAAATTTAATGAATATTTGTTTTAATATTAAACAGTAATATACAGAATGTGCTCCAAAACTTATATGAAATCCTAGTAACTTTTTTACATAAAACCGTTTTTTTTATCCTGGGTAGTAGTAGATAGGGTGGGGAAATTTACGCAGTAGCAGGAAGAATTTAAGTTAATAAATGGTATTATTTAAGGACCGGTCATACGTGTTGTTTAGAAAATTTGCTTTTGTAAACAACTCGTATGACCGGTCCTTAATTCATAACACTGTTATCACGCTGTCCTCATGTTTTAAGTAAATCAATTATTTAGTCCTCAAAATACGTTTTTTCGTGGCCAATTAAAAAAAGTGTATCATTTGAGAGTACATGACTCTATTAATAATAATAGGTACTGAGCTTATGTTCACAATAGGCAATGATACAATTGTAATCGATTTCCCCATTTGAATAATATATTTCAGATTTTCTATTTTAAAACCTCGGTTAACTATTCGTTATTGTTCGGGACTTTTGAAAATTCAAAAAATACACAGTCTGAGCGCAGGAACTGCATCTGTTTTTCTTAAACAATGTTCCACTGAGAACTAACTATCGGGTGATACTATGTAAATATTAGAGCAAAAAGATGAATTTTATATTTGCTTTATATAGGTCAGGTCACCACTGACTCAGTGCATTCGTTTTGAATATTTTATATCCATTTCGATTTTTTTGTATTCCAAGACTTTTTTTCATTTTTTGTTTTTCGTTGGAATCCTTAATAATACTAATACATATATATACTTTTGTAGAGCATTTTTTTAGAACAACAAAAAATTCGTTTCATGATTTGAAATATCAGACTGTTTGAAATCTGAATAATGTTCCAGTTTAAATTTTCGAAAAAACCAAAAGACAAAACAAAGAGAGAAAGTGATAAAGTATCCAGCCAAAACTCATCAGTGTTTTGTAAGTTTTAACACTTCCGGTTTTTTAACGAGCAATTTTTTTTGTGTTTCAAGGCCACTTACTTTAGTGGCCATTATTTTTTTTAGAAAGTTGTTATTGTTTGAGCAGATCGGGACTTTACGACGCTCAGAAAGTGAAATCAAAAAATTTAGGAAAAAAACAACATTGCTGGACCTTTCATAGATCTCGTTTTTTCAGTTGCTAAGGACCAGTCATTTGACTTGTTAGTAAATTCAGGCAGAAATTTTTGTCGTGAAATTATGAATTGAAAATCCAGCTTGTTATTTGTACTGAAACTCTTCGTTAGTCAGTATACAATTTTTTTTCGAATTTGAAAACAATGGACATGACCGGACCTTAAAAACGAGTACCGACACTACTTTGCTTGCCGCACCTTATAGCGACAAACTGGCCTATTAGAATACGCCTACTAGTTCCGATTATCTAATCAAACGCCCTGCCCAATTATCTTAGCAACGTTCAATTATCTGAACGCTTTTTGACCAAAACAGTTGTTAAGATAACTGGTTAGGTGATGTTTGTGATCGTGAAATATTGTCAAATTCTTCAGTTTCTAGTTCTACAGTAGAACTTCTACTTCTACAGTAGAACTTCTACTTTCTAGTTCTCTGCGTTAATTCAATCGGTATCTAAAATATACCGTATGTAGTGTGATTACTCGTTCATTGTCTACGCCAATTTGACGAAATATGCCCACTGGAACCATTCCCGGTTTTGAACGCAAAACAAAATGAGAATAAATGAATTTATTTTGATTTTTTTTTTTAGAATTGTTTTTCTTCATTTGTATTTTTCTTTGTAGAGTTGTGGGAAGAGTGAATTTTTAATGATTTGAAACGACTGGCAGAGGAAAAAAACGAGAAAAAATGACCCTCTTCCAGTTTAAATTTGGTTCAAAGAAACCAAAGTCAAAAGACAATGAAAAAGTTTCAACCCCGAACTCGTCCCAATTTTGTAAGTTGTGTGTCGATTAATACCGGAACACTGGGATGAATGTTACAGGCCTACTGATACGGCATTCTGTTTAATTTTTTGTTCCTATTTTACTTTTTACGAACGGCAGTTTTTTGATCTCCGTATGAGTTAAAGAAAAACTAACCTGAGTTATTGAATATTATTAGTGGTAATCCTTCAATTTGACCCAATGGTTTCATTAGGAATCTGGTGATCGATTGCTACTGTTTTTTTTTCTAGAATTACAGCAAAACTTTTGGTGACTCAGTCTGAATTTCAGACTACGGCCAATTAGGTGTCTCGACATGTAATGTGAAACCGAAAATGAGATTGTGTTTTTTAACATTGCCTCCAGTCATTTTCGGTTCACTTTTAACGTCTACGCGCTTTATGTTGCTTTGCTGGAGAAACTTGAAAAACAGTAGTTTCTAGAAAAAAAAATTGTCGACGATTTTTGACCATGCGCAACCGGTACATGTCGTCAATCGTAGGAATGCACTATTTCTAAGTCTCCGTAACCAAAGTGTTCAATTTCAGTTGCTAAAAACGTCATTTAATTTTGTTTTATTTTACAGACAGCTTTACATTACGTTCTCTAAATATGCTTTGTTTAATGAGTGATTAAACCACGATCCCGGTTAATATTTTTTTTTGTCTATTCTATGATACAATTTAAATGAAAGGAATTTGTAATCAATCTCACGAAGTAATTCGATTTTACCGGTAAAAACTATCTTACTGCTGCATTTTTAGGTGTCAAAGTTTTTCATAATTTTTTTTTTTGACATAAGTTTGTCATAAGTTACTTTTCGTCCAATGGTATTTTTCCTCAAAAACCCCTTACATCAAAAGTAACATTTCCCAAAAAATCGGTTCCCTAAAAATCTGCAAAAATCTATAAAAGCATGTGACATGCTGCATGTGTTTTTACATAATTTTGTCAGCTAGTTTATAAGGTCTCTTTTTTCCCTTTAGACCTTATAACCGACCCTCCCTGTACTTTGAAATGTTTTGGGATGAAAAGTCCATTGGGCACAAAGAAACTTATGCAAAAAAAGTTTGACACCATATTTTGACTGGTTCATTGTTTTCTTAAAGTGTGATATTAACCCCTTTGGTCACGTTTGCTGTTATTTTATATCAAACTTTTCCCCCGTTCCAAAAGTTGAGATTAATATATGATGTAATGTGCTCATTAATCCCGATTTAGTCTTGAACCAAGACTGATCTCCATTGGTTTGACCTTCATGTGAATTCAAGTGTGCGAATTCGACCACGGAAAAAAAAACTCACCGTTTTTTTATCTTTATTTTTGTATGTAATTTTATTTTATTTTAGTCAAGCAGTTCCTTCAAGAAGCAAAAGAAGACTTCCTAAAGAAATGGGAAAGTCCAGAAAAAGTAAGTTAACATTAAGTTTATAATAAAATTTCATTTTCTCAAAATTGCCATATTTTGAGGGATATACTAGCTTGTCCGCGGTAAAAGTGTCGCCAACCATTTTTTTTGGCTGCCGAATCTAGAACTAAAATGATCGGCGAGTTTTTATCGCGGCCATGCTGTAGAAAATTAGAACTATACATTACGTGTAACTGTACGTATAAAACAGTGTGCTGGGCAAAATATTATATTGTTACGCCGTGTGCCCGAAAATGGGCCGAAAAATTAGCTTTTCAAATTTTAACTTAAAAACACCCAATTACATATGTATACAGTCCCAACCACTTTCCGTTACATAATTTATGTTTGCTCAACAAAAAAAAGAAGATACAAATTTCTTATTGTAAGTTTATTCAATTTTACTAGGTCAATAAAAAACTTATTCAGAAAAATAGGTCAGCAAAACAATGCTTTACCTGGGAACAGATCATTAGATTATTGTGCTTTCTCTTTGAGAGCACAATTTTGTTGATTTTTCTTTTGCTTTTTCAGGGTTCAAGCTATGAACTTTTTGTCTGAACTTCATTTCTCCGCCTGTAACCAGAGATGCACATTTCGGAAAAGTTTCTTGCCCTACCCGATTCCGTACCCGCGGGTAAAAACTGGGTAACTTACCCGACTTTTACCCGAGTCGGGTAAAAACTCGGGTTTCAACCCGACTCGGATAAACTCTAAATTTGACCTTGTCCGACCCGATTCCAACCCGAGTGTGCATCTCTGCCTCTAACATACTCGATAAAAGGTACCGTGTATTTTCTATTTATGGCATTTTTATCCGTGAGAAAATACGTCAAAACGGTATAAGTTCGATTCTGTTTTATATATTTTTTTATTTTGAATTGAATCATGTACTTTACGAGTTTTTAGCATGGCTTTAAGGTTTTTTAGGATACATTTATGGTGTCTTAACTTTTTGAATGGTCATAAGGTCAAGCTTTTAGGTCACTGTGAGGTGTTTAAGAGATATAACCTGTTGAAGTTATCGAATCTTGAATTTTGTGTAAAACAAATTTATGTCATTTTATACACGCAATGATCCATTATCATAATCTGCGATGAATGGTATATTCCAGTTTTGTGTTTATCTTAATTTTGAAGAATCAATTGAAGAATATGTCGATTATAGATGGCCTTATTTAATATAATTCTTTGTCAACCAAGTCTGTGAATCAAATTAGCATTCATAAATTTTTTTTNATTGCCAAAAAACTAGAACTTGTCCGCGGTAAAAGTGTCCCCAACCATTTTTTTGGCCGCCGAATCTAGAAGTAAAATGATCGGCGAGTTTTTATCGCGGACATCCTGTAGAAAATTAGAACTATAAGTTACGTGTAACTGTACGTATAAAACAGTGTGCTGGGCACAATATTATATTACGCGCCGTGTGCCCGAAAATGGGGCAAAAAATTATAGAAACATTAGCTTTTCAAATTTTAACTTAAAAACGCCCAAGTACATATGTATACAGTCCCAACCACTTTCCGTTACATAATTTATGTTTGCTCAGCAAAAAAAGAAGATACAAATTTCCTATTGTAAGTTTATTCAATTTTACTAGGTCAATAAAAAACTTATTCACAAAAATAGGTCAGCAAAACAATGCTTTACCTGGGAACAGATCATTAGATTATTGTGCTTTCTCTTTGAGAGCACAATTTTGTTGATTTTTCATTTGCTTTTTCAGGGTTCAAGCAATGAACTTTTTGCCTGAACTTCATATCTCCTAAAAGCCTGTAACCAGAGATGCACATTTCGGAAACATTTTTTGCCCTACCCGATTCCTTACCCGCGGGTAAAAACTCGGGTAACTTTTTTTATTTTGAATTGAATCATGTACACTTTTCGAGTTTTTTAGCATCGATTTAAGGTTTTTAGGATACATTTATGGTGTCTTAACTTTTTGAATGGTCATAAGGTCAAGCTTTTAGGTCACTGTGAGGTGTTTAAGAGATATAACCCGTTGAAGTTATCGAATCTTGAATTTTGTGTAAAACAAATTTATGTCATTTTATACACGCAATGATCCATTATCATAATNCAAGTCTGTGAATCAAATTAGCATTCATAAATTTTTTTTTTGCTCGTTCGTGCCCATTTCCGGTAATGTTTCCATTGGAACTGTTTGAATTAAGTAAACATATTACATTGTTTGACACAATTTCAGAACAGACAGAAAAGACGAATTATGAAACATAAAACATGGAAATCTTTTCCGTGTTTACTATGAAGTTTTCCTAAAACACCTTTCTGGCAAAACTGGGTTTTATACAGCGGATGGATAAAAAGTCCAATTGTTGCGTTTTACATGAATTTCCGCCATCTTTTTCCCGCATTTTCTAGATTGCGATATTCGAGTTTTTGACATGCGTAAAAAACTCGATTTCGGCTATCTAGAAAATACGAAAGAAAAAACGGCGGAAATTCATGTAAAACGCTGAGTAGTTGTTTTACCCATATTCAAATCAGTCATAGGGCCGAAAATCTGTCAATATATGAGGATTTTGTTTTCGTTAAAGGGCAAAAATAGGTCACTTGTAGACATCGTCAAAATTTATCGGCCAACTCATGACAGGATATGAGATTATGTCAACATATGAGATGTCAACATATGAGTTTGCGTAGAATTGTTTTCTACTGTGTTGACATTATATTTTCATAAGTTAAAAATAATATTATTCAAATTAGATGGCGCGCTACAACATGAAAATATGGTTGTAAACGCCCCTATCTTTGAATGCGCCGTGTACCCAGTTAACTCCAGTTTTACATAATATTTATTTGTCCATTTTCGGCCATATTTTTTTTACTTGAATTGTTTGAATTCCAATCTATTAATGGTTGAGCCAGCTATGCGGCTAGCTATTATATATTTAACCTAATATTTTATGTTTCCAAGTTCATTTATTGAAAATCGCCCTGGTCGAGCTTATCCATATTTGAGAGGGATCGTTTTTATTTTGATAAAAAGGTTGAGCTTGTCTTAACCTAATGGAATGATAGCCATATATCATACAAATCAACTAAGACCAATTAAGTGATATCTACTCCTTACTGTCACTCGGGAAATATTTAAATCTTTAAAATTCAATGGAATTGAAACCCCATTAACCTACCGCTCATAACTCAAATCAGTCGTTTGCCCCAGAAGATTGACTTTTAATTATTTTTGTTGCGAAATATTTGCCACACAGTCTTTGTGAAACTATTTATACGATGATAAGGTCTGACATGTGCGTCGCTATAAGGTTAAAGCAGTTTTTTGGACCTAATACATGTCGGTTTTAGCACTTGGTCCATGTTCTTTTTAAATCTAAGACACAATGTGTGGTCCAACAATGAATTAGCGAGGGCAAATTTCCGCACGCAGTTTTATATTATTTCACCATAAAAAGTGCATGTAAAAATTTGGTGTGCCTGATTTATTATTGGACCACACCGTATTTTTCGTCATTTTTTGCCTACGCAGTTTTATTATAACCAATTACTTTGCAGAAACGAGATATTATGTTGTAACTTTTCCCAAACTGCGCAGTTATCTTTCATTTTTTTTTCTGAAAATGAAATTGAAAGATAACTGCACAGGTTGTATAATACACTTTTTCATTTAATAGTTTTTACCGATGAAGGTATTTTGCTTTTGTGAGCATAGTCTATGACAAAACATGACGTGGTAATATTGTAAAAAAAAATTGCAATTACAGTTTGAAGGGAAGCATGACAGGAAACTAAAAAATAATTATGACCTGTTATGTCTATGAACGATGCCCTTGGAAACATATTTATTATTTGTTGCGAAATCTTATAGTATCAAGAGCCGCTACTTCAAAGATGCCCTAGTTTTCTTGATTATTTGAGGATCTGAGATTTTCTCTCAATTTTAACAATTTTCCCAGCATTCAGGATTCCAGTATGTACTCGACAAAAACTCACGGACCATTTTTTTCTAGAATGGCGTAATTGTAGAGAGGTTATTCGCGCGAAGCGTAATAGAAAAATAAAAAGTCGGTGACTTTTTACTGCCTCCAACCGGTATTGACAGACCGTATCTTCATGCTATAATGATACTTATTTTCCTCATGATTAATGTTATTTAGAATCGCACCATAAAAAATAATTAGACAGATTTAATCGACTCCAGAAAATGGATTGCGTCATAAATCTATCGGTTTGCCGCCAAGGTGAACAACTCACGTAGTATCATTATCAGTTTTACATTTCGTATCGACATATTCCATCACTTTGCGGCATAACGCAATCACGAAAACCCGTTTACCTTAGGGATAACTAATATATTATAAGAATAAAAAGTGTAAAACGACATAATTTGTCGAGTATAAGGTCAATTATAAAATTAACTCGTATATTAGTAATATACGAGTTTATTTTATAATTGACCTTATAATCGACAAATCATGTCGTTTTACACTTTTTTTCTTATAAAATCATGTCTTTTATAACTTTTTTTGTGGTGAACTAAGATCATATGGTCGTATTTTTTCAGATGGTTATAAGGTCTTAGAAAATGCATTAAGGTCCTAGGATATTTTTACCTGGCGACCTTATAAGCAATCCCCTGTATACAGGGGGTCTGGTTATAAGGTCACAAGGTGTGACCGTTATAAGGTCAAGTCATCTTTTTTGCACTAAGGTCATCTGTTTTACACTAAGGTCAATTTTCCTTTATAAGGTCAAGTCATTTTTTTCTTGCACTAAGGCCAAGTCAATTTTTATGAAGCATGTTTTTTGGGAAAAAATCTTTTAAATCATGTCTTTTTACGCTTTTTTTGGATGAAGAAGTCCCCCCGCTGGCACATTTTTTCTATAATATTTTTGTAGAAAATGGTGTAATAAAATAGATTTTTTATCGCATAATTGGATAACATAGGGATGTGACAAAATGATCAGTAACCAAATCATCTGAATTTGGACTATTGAGTGAAAATGTCCTCTCTGTCATCAAATAATACTTATTTTTTACGAGACCGGCACTGTACAGCTGTTAAAATTCATTAGGGACGAAAATTTCTGATCTATTAAATTTATGCGGGGTTAAAGGTCAAGCGCGAGCTATTTTTTTTTATTTCTTTCTCGAAGATTCTCATTTCAAATTGGCCCTAAAAACTGTCACAAGCAGCCTACTAAATCAATGATAAAAACAAAGTGTAATTATCTGTTTTTCTTTTGTTCGAAATATAATTTATACTAACCGTCTATATTAATAAACACCTCTATTTTAAATAGTTTTAAGTATAATGTGATTCCTTGTCGGCTTACTGACAGCTTTCCTCATCGACTTATAAATTTAAGGGGGCTAATAGGGTTAAGTTATATTGTTAAAAAAACTTTAGACAAACGAGCTGGTAGATTTGAAAACTTTTTCAGATTATTCAGGGATTTCTCCATAGGGTTTTAGTATAATTCACTAAAGTGATAATTCGTCATAGTGGAATTTCAGGCCAACATCAGTAAAAAAATTTCAGTGGAAATTACCGGATAAATTGTCGGTATGCGTTACAGTTACACCTAAAGTGCAGTTCAAATGTTTGCAATATGCAGCACATTATATGCCGTAGATTTGCGCCGTCTGACACCGAATATTGTGTTTTATGGAGAAAGGGTAATACGCCGACAGTTTATATATAGTACCGTATAGTTTAATTCTGTATAGTATACAGTGTATACGTATATATAAGCTGTTGGCGGATTAGACTTTATCCATAAAACAACATATCCGGATTCAGACGGTGCCCGTATATTATAAACGATATTCGCGATATTTTGTTCATAAAATTTATCCTTAGTGCGCCATCGGTCTCGATGCATTCACCCGATTAAAGACGTTGGGAACAGGTAGCTTTGGGCGCGTAATGCTCGTACGACAAATCGACGGAGAAAAATACTATGCTATGAAAATTCTCGATAAATCAAAGGTAACGTTTCGCTGACTTGAACTGTAATAATAAAGTTTTGTTATGAATGGTGTTATTAAAATGCGCGCGAAAGTCCGTATCTTACGTACATATGTGCATGCTGCAAAAATGAAATTCAAATTATTTTGCGCGAAAAAAAATAATGCGCAAAAATCTTGCTGAAAAGTAAAACAAATTTGAATTTCATTTTTGCGCTCAAAATAATTTGAATTTCATTTTTGCGCGCAAAATAATTCGACTTTAATTTTTACGCGCAAAATAATTTGAATTTCATTTTTGCGCGCAAAATAATTCGAATTTAATTTTTGTGCACAAAATAATTTGAATATCATTTTTCCGCGCAAAATAATTTGAATTTCATTTTTGCGCGCATTTTTCTATTTTCGCGCCCATTCGTGTATTTATGCCAAAAACTTCCTTCTTTCTCCATTTCAGTAGGCGAGTACTCTATTGTGGCCAGATTTTCGCGCGGAATTTTAACACCATTTCCTGTTTTACTGTACAACATAAATTTCCATCAACTTATTAGATGCTTACCTGTTATATTTTAGGTGGTGAAACTGAAACAAGTAGAACATACCCTCAACGAGAAAAGAATTCTTAATGCAGTTCAATTTCCTTTCTTAGTCAATCTTGAATATGCTTTTAAGGTGAGAATTATTGCTGTTTTTTAGATTTTAAAAATCTCTTTCAAAGACCTTTTCGACCTAATTTGCGACTGGCCTAATATTATCTATTTAAGGACAATACATATTTATACATGGTGCTTGAATACGTTCCAGGTGGAGAAATGTTTTCTCATCTGCGCAGAATAGGGCGCTTTAGGTAAGTTCAAAGTATGTTGTTAATATAGTCCCTATGCCTATTCCCCACACTTTTGCTCGTCGAAAATTTTCTTTGCTCGACTGGAGCCGGTCCGGAAATGGGCGTAGAGACTGTAGAATATAATATGTATTTTTTAAAGTGACATGAGCAAAATGTCCATATCATATGGGCCATGTGATATGGCATACCATTTTCCCAATATGTACACAGGGTGCGCAGTTATCTTGCAAAAAACGCTTATCTTGCGACTTTTCAAGGACCAAGTTCGCAAGATAACTGCGCACCCTGTGTATTATATATTATGCAATATGTATTATGTAATATGTATTGCATAATATGTTCTAAATATGCGGCATATTATATGCCATATGGACATAATGCTCATATATTTTATATATTAAACGTAAAAAAGTTGTGGCATGGCAAATAAGACGCTAAAATTCTCCAATATTGAATTATTTTTTACGAGAAAAAAGTCACTATTGTCCAAATATAAGATTTCCTATTATCCAAATATAATATTAAACCGCAATGAATCTTGGTTTCAGATTCCCAATCAATAATTTATGCATTTTACGGTATTTAGCTATAAAAATAATGGCGTGCTTGGTCAAGAGACCGTAAATTTTCACAATCATGATTAAACTTCATTTTCAACTTTAAAAACAACTTATGATATTCCACTCATGTCGTTAGGAGTGCTCAATCATTCATAGTGCGGGTTTTGTTTGAAATAGTTTTCCAGCTAATGGCAATGTTGTTTTTTAGAAAACAAGTTTTACGTCATATATATTGTAATGAAACAAAATAATCCAAAAGTTATCTACTAAGCAAATATATCGTAACCGAGCTGAATGTTAACTCCTGCGAGCCATGACCTTGACCTTATAACCAAAAAAACACAGTTACAGTCCCGACCTTCAAAATGTGAAATTTGGCAGTGCACAATTTGAAAGCCGGGATTGTATGTTGCCGAAATGTAAAACATTTTTTTATCGTTTCGTAGTATTTCATCATG